>JAADVY010000446.1:0-16601 GCA_023336035.1 Pythium plurisporium
CCCCCCCCCCCCCCTTCCAGAGAACCAGTCTCGGCCGCCTTAGCGCGGTTCCTCTGTGCTACCAACAACTAAGAAAAGAGCAGACCCTTGTGGACCCCGTGCTTTCCACAAGTGGTTATGAGCCCAAGTAAACCGGAGAAGCTCCCGCAGATCGTGTTCAGTGGCGATGCCGACAGATGGTCGGACGCCTAGAACACGATCGAGTTTTACCTGCGTTCGTTGGACCCGCCGTTGATCGGCTACATCACCGTCCGCGACTATCACGGCACGCAGACGATTACCCTCTCTGACGGCACGGTCATCCCGCCGATCAGAACCCCCGAGACCCCTGTAGTCCCGGCCAGCGCTACCGGCAGCGCTAGCCACAGGCGGACGTTTGAGTCGAGCGCCGAAGAAGATGAGAGCGGCGAGGAGGTCGAACAGCGGCGAAAGCAAGAGGCTAAGCTGCTGAAGCGCGCGATTCCGCACGACGTGTTGCGGCAGATGAGCCGGGTCTCGCTGGTCATCCAGCAGTGCGTCAGCGAGAGCATCCGCTCACTGCTCGTCGGCAAGAAACCGTACGACCAGTGGAAGACGTTGAACGACCGCTATGGGACGGCGGACGTCGTCAACCACGCGCAGATCCAACGGGACCTGAACGAGTGCAAGCTCCGCCAGGGACAAGATCCCGCGATGTTCATCGCCAGGTTCGAAGTGCTCTTGGAGCGCTTTGAACAAGCAACTGGCTCTGTCATTGGTGACAAAGGCCGCTCGATCATGCTGCGCGAGCGCCTCCCATCTGAGTGGGCTGGGATGGTGCAAGCATGGCACGGTCAAAAGAGCGTCATTGATTACGCGAAGCTACGCAATCTGGTCGAACGCCAGAAAAACCAAGAGGGAGTGTCCACTCCGAAAAAGGACACGGCACTGGCTGCTGTCACAACCGGTGCGCAGTCCACGCCGCAGACTGGAGGGAAGAGCACTCGCGGCTGTTTCACGTGCCACCAGCAGGGCCATGACGCAGTCGACTGTCCGACTCTGACAGAAAAACAGAGAGCAGAACGACGCGCCAAGGTCGAGAAGTGGCGCGAGGAGAAACAAGCAAAGCAACAAGCTAAGCTAAAGAACACTCCCAATAAGACAGTTACGATCCCACAGAGTAAACTGGATGCTCTGATTCGGGATGCTGCAACCAAAGCCGCGGAGCAAGTCGAACAGCGAATTCGGCGTGAGGATCGAGGCCGTGACGACTACCGTCACCGACCGTCTGATCGCGGCCGTCAACAGGATGACCGTGACGACCGACGCTGGAGTGGCCAACGCGGTCGGAGCCCAGACCGTCGTGGCCGAACGCGGTCGCGCGGTCGCAGTCGCAGCCGTTCGCCACGACGTGATCGCGGACGTGACGATCACCGCCGTCAAGAGGACAGGCGATTTAACTCGCCACGGCGTTCACTCTCACCGGACCGCCGCTCGTCATTCTCGCCTGGGGCAAAGAGGAAGCCGGACACCCAGAGGGCTCTGTTCGCACACGCTCATGTCCCTACCCCTGAGCGCCGCCCAAATCATTGGCGTAACGATCCAACGTCGCATCCGATGGTGAGCAATCGTGACCACTATGGGAAGGGTCAAGAACATCGCCGCGGCGATTGGCCACCGCGCGATTACCCCAACGCTCACCGAGAGCACCAGGACTTCGACCAAGGCAACTGGCCTCCACCTGGTGTTCGTCATGCAGACCGAGGGCGCCAACCGGATGACGTCCAACGCTACGGACCCAGTGAGGCTTCACTGTGCAGCAAGGTCAACACCACGGATATCGCAACCCTGACGCTCGCAGTTACGGCTGGGAAGGAAATCGTCCTCACCCTCAGCCAGACTGGCACCACGAGAACGTCGCACAAGGCGATGGGATGAACGACCGGGAACGACGTGAGCGCAAGTGGAGCTCACGCCACTGGAATTACGGAGATGGCGAACGTGGTCGACTGCGTGACCCAGTCCCATACCGCGAAGAATGGCCTCGCGATAGCCATAACAGCAAACGCCGTTTCGAGTCGCCGGTGCAGGGCCCACAAGCAGTGAGGCCGCAGTCGGTGAAGAAGACCCCTGCAGATCCGGTAGTCAAAGCGCTCAGCAATCGGCTAGCGCTAAGAAGCCAAAGCTGACCTAGGACGAACAGCGGGTGGCTGAGCTACGCAAATCGTATCTAGAAGGGGAACGTGCCAAGCACTTCGGATTGGAAGTTCGCGGCCGTCGACCTACCGACGCCGAGATCAGGCAGCACTGCCTCCGCAGAGTGGCGTTCACCGGTGACGAGGAGATATGGCGCCGCCCGGGCCATGGCGACTTTTACCTGATTGGACAGTGCCTGCACGAACACGAGGGATCCGATCTCGAGGACGCTGATGATGTCCTCCGTCACATCTGTGGCAGCGACTCACCCCCGCCGAAAGTCGCCGAGAAGCCAGATGAACAGCGACAGCGCATCTCGGTGGACGACTACAAGAAGACCGACCAAGAAAAGCCATCGGTGGCTGACGTCAAGACCCCAGAAATGTCGCCCGCTATTGATGTTGGTGACGTGACTGGGGCCAAAGAGCCAACAGTGGACGACCAGTTGTTCTCTCCATCTCCTCCGTCTGAGAAAGACACGGCGTTGATGGCGGTTGCGTCAGAGGCAATTACCCACTTGACAGTGAATGGTGAGTGGATTGTCGACTCCGGCGCGTCTGCACACATGACGAAGGACCGAGGTGCCTTCATCAAGTACACGCCAAAGAGTGGCATAGTCGAGTGTGGTGCGACCACACACCGCAGTATTGGCGTTGGAATCGTGCGCCTTGTCATCGGTGACGTGGACGGGCACGAACAAGTTGTCTATCTTCGGGACGTGATCCACGTGCCCGAGTTCAAGTTCAACTTGCTTTCCCTTCGCAAGGCGGTAAAGAATGACGACATGAAAATCGAATTTGACGATGACGACTGCCTGATCACGCACAAAATACACGGATACTCGGCGTTTGCGCCAGTGTCGGACCAAATGGGTCTGTACGTGCTCCCGGTGATGGGTAAGGAGAGAGCGATGGTGGCAACTCAATCGGAGAGTGCTAACAAGCTGATGTTGTGGCACAGGCGCCAAGGACATCCGGGGCAAAGAACGGTTTCTCATCCTTCAGATATATCTCATAGAGCAGCCATGAAGGAGCTCTATGATATATATCTGAAGGATGAGAAACCGTTCTCGAAATCCTTAATTAACTCATTCAAATGCGAATCGTGCATTTTTGCTAAGATGTCCCGTCTCGCTTACTCACGCAAGGCGACTAGAAGAGCTAGTCGCCCAGGCGAGGTGTGCCACAGCGACATCGGTGTCGTACCGGTGGCCACCTTCACCGGATGTCGGTACTTCGTGATCTTTGTGGACGAGTACACACGATATGTGTTCGCGCGTCTCATCAAGAACAGATCGGACATCTACGAGGCGTTCGAAGATTACCGAAAAGAAACCAGACAGAAGATCAATTGGGTCTATTACAACATTCCAGGGATCCAGGAGGAAATGGACCTCATGCGATCGGACAATGCGAAAGAATATGAGAAACTCGGACGCATCATCAAGGAGAAGTATGGCACGCGCATCCGGTTCACGCAAGTGTACACCCCACGCGACAACGGAATTGCCGAACGTCGCATGCGGATGATTATGGAGAAGGCAAGGGCATTTCTCTATGACGGTCACCATCCTCTGATCCTCATCGGTGAGGCGATCATGATGGTGGTCGTCATCATCAACGTGACACCAACAGCTGTACTGGATGGAGAATCACCGCACGAACGGTGGTTTCGGAACATCCCTGCAACTTCGCACTTCCGACCTTTTGGTGTCCTCGCGTACCGTCACGTACCAAAAGAACTGCGAAACAAGGTGGAAGCAAAGGCAATCAAGTGTATATTCGTCGGTTAGAACACGCAGCAGGGTGGCTACAAACTCGGATCTATCGGTGATCAGGGCAAAGGATGTGATGTTCATATAGAACAAGCCCGCGCGGATCCCAGACGAGATCCTGAGCAAGTACACTGGGGAGCAGACTCGCTGCGGATGCCAGCAGTGCGCTGTTGCGGAAGAGCAACCGGCTCTCACCGCGGCAGAGCGGGAGACCATCCGGCAAATGGAAGAAATCGGAGACGATGACGACTACATCGAAGAAGTCGCACAGCGAAACTCAGAACCGCAGCCCAACAGAAGTGGCGAGAACGTTCCGAGAAGCAGTATGAACGCTGTGCCGGTGCAAACACAGAAAGAACCCCGAGAAGGGAACACACCTGGCCCCAGCAGAAGGGGCTTGACAGCCGGGATCGACAACCGTCAATCGGACGGTGGCGGCCAACTGGGCCAGGCAGCAGACAGAGGCCACCATGTGGATCAGCTGGAGAGAGAGAGCCTCAGCACCACAAAGAGGACGTCAAGTGGACAACAGGGAGGCGCAGCTGCTAAGAGGCGCGCAACTGGTACGCAGATCTTTGCAGTGTGTCCCATCCTCAAGAAAGCTCATTTGGAGCCGATGGAAGAACTAGCGAGAGTCCGTTTTGACGGAGGGACGCCTCCACGGAAGCGAGTTCGTTTCAACGACGAGGAAGAGCCTCGTGGATCGATTGAGAAGCCATTGATGACTCCGCCCTATTGGGGCCCGGATATTGCGCTGGCCGCCAAGCCCATGCTGACTCAAAAGGAGAGTGCATTGGAATATCTGAGCTCCATCGAGCACTTGATCACCGAAGCTAAGAAGAAGATCCTCGCAGAACCCGAACTTGGATTGACTCGCACACTTGAGGTCAACCGATTTGCCCGCGATCGCCGACTTGCAAGCGATGTCACAGCCGTGGAGAATTCTAGACCCCTCCACGGTCAGGCGCCGCCCACACAGAAGGCATCAGCACTCATTGCAAACTCAGAGGTCGCAGCTCCAGAGCGAGGGGGAACGAGCAAGAACACCAAGGCCGAGAAGATGAGGCGGAGACGCGAGAGAGTCACTGCACGCCCACCGCCGTACAAGATTGATGGACGTATGACGGACGCCTATCGGGCGGCCGCATACAACTCCCGTCTATTGGACGAGGAGCTCGAGGAGATCCTATAGTGCCCGCTCCGCTCAGGAATTGATACCGGCAAGGTGAACAAGTCACCAGTGGACGAGAAGCAGGACCCTGAGTACGACAAGTTCGTACATGCGATGATGGCGATTAAATACGTGGAAGAGCCACGCCACTACAAGGAGGCCATGAACTCAGACTACGCCCGCCAGTGGGGCGGTGCGATGGACAGTGCGTACAACTCCCTGCTGTCAAATGGGCCGTGGAAGCTCGTGCCACTGCCAATTGGGCGCAAGGCACTCAAGAACAGATGGGTCTACGTGATTAAGCGAGCCGGCGATGGATCCATTGATAGATTCAAAGCCCGGCTTCCTACAGCGCCATGGGCTCGACTACAATGAGATATTCTCGCCAGTTGTCCGGATGGAGGTGCTCCGTCTACTGCTAGCGATTGGTGCTGCACTGGATTGGGGGATTGAGCAGATGGACGTAAAAACGGCCTTCCTGAACGGTTTCCTAAGCGAGGAGATCTACATGGAACAGCCAGAGGGTTACGTGCAACGGGGCAAAGAACACTTGGTGTGCAAACTCGTGAAGAGTCTCTACGGACTCAAACAGGCGCCACGTGTGTGGTACCACACGTTTCGTGAGTTCATGACGGCGCATGGATTCAAACACTTAGTGAAGGACCACTGTGTTTTCATCCGCACAACATCAGCTGGTGTGTGCATCGTTAGCGTTTACGTGGATGACCTGCTGGTCATGGGAAGGTTCATGGGATTGGTGCAGGACTTCAAGAATTCCGTGAACAAACGGTTCTCCATGACAGACATGGGGCCAGTGAAATACCTATTGGGTTGGCATATCGAGCGGGACTGCAAACGGCGGACAATCTTCCTACACCAAGAACAGTACTCGATTAAAGTTCTACACCGCTTCAACATGCAGGACAGCAACCCTGTGGGATCGCCACAGGATCCCAGTCAACAACTGTCCGAAAGCCAGATGCCGACGACAGCAGAAGGGGTCAGAGAGATGGAAATCATCCCATACCGAGAGGTGGTAGGGAGCTTCATGTACCTGATGATGGGCACACGCCCAGACCTGGCCGGACTTTTGCGTCAAGTCAGCCGGTACCTGAAGAATCCCGGGATGGCCCATTGGCGAGCCGTCCAACGTGGGCTGAAGTACCTCAACGGCACACGCCAACACGGCATTGTGTTGGGATCAGACCGAGTTGACGAACGACTGATGAACATATGGAAAGTCGCGTCAATTGGACGGTGACGAGTACTCTGTGTCCGGGGGAGTTTCTCCACTAGTGAGGCACTTGTAGATGGAGTGGAATCGCCTCTCCGTCCACAGTCTCACGCCCAAGTGGGTTTCCCCTGCGGTAGCAGGTTTTCCACTTGTTTGAAGCCGGTTTCCTCTTAACGCTTTCCCGTACAAACGTGTAGAATCTACACCTTCCACGCGTTTCTCAAAACAGGGGGCTTTTTGACACCCAGAACGTGTAGATTTTACACGTTCTGGAGATATCCCACTATTTATCATACCGTGTTTTATAATAACCAATCGTCGTAGTCTAGGTCTAGGGGTTCCAGAGGGACAACAAATTTGGAAGCAATGAGCACGAAATCTAATCCTGCAAAGTCCAATTTTGGCCCGTAAGCTTCCCATTCCGAGGTGGTCCACGGAATCAAAAGTTTGAATGGACGGGAAGCAACGTCTGGGGGGGGGCTGAAAGTAACGCCTCGCGGGCGGAAAGCTTGCGCCGCAGACGCTCCACACTCTCCCCATCACCCCCGACGCACAACAGCTGTGCAGAAATGTGTGGCTCACGACGACCCTGTTTATCCCTCCATACTCCATTGAGATTCCAGCTTCTTCCTTCTGAAAAATTTTCCGATGGCGCGCACGGACAAGTTTCTCACACCCACTTCTCTTTGACCATGGATTTAGAGCGGATTCGGAGCACAAGTGTATGGTACGGTGGATGGAAGGTACGATATAACCGCACTGAACGATGTCTATGGCTAACAGAAATCAACCGAGGATGATGAAGTGTACATTCCCGGCGTTTCGGGGGTATGTGGAGTCGCTGGTGTGCGAGGCGTTGTGGGCGTAAAGGGTGTTGCGGGTGTGCGTGGCGTTGCCGGTGTGTGTGGCGTTGCTGGTCTGTCTGGCGCTCCTGCTTTTTTTGCGCTCGAGGTGGGCGAGAGAAGTTGTCGCCAAAGGTAAGATTGCGATGAACTGCACGGGGTTGATCTTGGACGCTCAAACGGCTTTGTTCCCATTCGTGTTTCTGCTTGTAGTCTACGGACGAGCGGTTGACGATTCCTTTTTGCGAGAACACGTTCCTTGGAAGGTAAGACAGATGGAATTTTTCCCAGCACGTCCATTCTGCTTCCTGACACCCGTATGGGACTGAGCTTGGATAGTTGCGTTTGCACAGAGACACCTTGTGCTCCAGACAGTGCACAGTGACGATCTTGTCCTTCCGGTTCTCAAATCGACACACCACGCAGATTCGCTTTCTTCGCTTGTCTTTGAAGACCTGGTGCGAGTCCACGTCAACACATACACCCGCAGATCGACTTGTTGGTGAAAGTGTAAGTCTTCTTGGGCTTGACTCTCGTGGTGACTCCCCTGACGGTCGAAAGGTCACATCCTGTTCACCGAACAGCATCTCCGTCTCACCTGGGGCTTCTTTCCACTTGCCGTTGAAGAGCTCGTGGATGAGCTCGACCATGAACTGCCGATGAGCATCTCGATCCGATTTGGAGGGCGGGCAGCAGAGCTTCCGCGTAAGAAATGCGTTTACACGAGCAATGTCAACGATAGCAAAGGCCAGCGTTTTGTGCTACTTCTTAAACGAGTGTCCGTCTGCAATAGAGAAGCGTGCTCGAAACTGGTCGTTTCTGTCGACGCCTTGCATGTGCTTGTTGTACTCCTTGATGCATGTAGGCGCAGGCACGGTCACCTCCTTGTTCTTTACACGGCGAGTGACGAGACTGACGGACGACGCATCTGCATTTGAAACTATGGTCACGACACTACCATCACACCATGATGCAGCGACCATTTGGTGATCTTTGCTCACAGCTTGAATGTAGTCGCCCCGGCGGACTTCGAGGCCGACACGCGCCTGGCCATTCTGTTGCTTCGGAGCCGCTCTCTCATCGTAGCTTCGAATTTGAAATGGATCAATGGTCAACCCGATGTTCCGGGCATCTTCGTCATCTGGTTCAGTGGTCTTGCTCTCTTCCTCAGTCTGCATCCCCTCGGTCGTCGGCTTGTTGACGTTCTTCTTCGTTGATGACTTGTTCGTGTCCTTGACAGACTTTGGGGGCTCGGACAGGACCACGTGTTGTGGAAAGTGTTTGCTCGTCCGTTTGGTGGTTCCTCGGCAAAAAAGGCCCTTCACTCGTAGCGCTTGGAGGAGCTGAACAGAAGTGTAGAAGTTGTCGCAGTTGACGATGCGGCCGCTCTCATAGAATGGACGAGTGATCTCCAGCACTATTTGTCTTGTAGCGGAGGAATCGGCTATCTCAGCACCAAAGTCCTGCGTCGCTGCACGCTCAAAGACACCTTGAGCCCGATCTTCGATAGTAGATTCCCCATGCAATCTGAATGTCAGGGCAATCGCGATGTACGTGCACTTCTCGGCCCAGTTCGCATCCTCTCTGGGCGATGCCGTCACGCTACCCGTGGTCGGAGGTTTGTTGCTCTACATCTCTTCCATGGTGTTGTGGATCGTGGCCGTGCTCTTCGACAAGATCCAACTGCCAGTGTTCGGTCTGCCTCGCATCTATCACCCATCCGCCGAATGACTCCAGGCGCCGCGTGCGTGCCGTGTCTCAGCGTCTCGAAGTGCGATGACCGGCATGCCAACAAAGCATTCTGCCCACCGCAGAACGCTTTGTTGGCATGCCGGTCATCCATGAAGTGGCACAGCAAGTCATGTACAATTTGAAGTGAAACTTCCCTGTGGGTTTGGCCTTGTTGAAGACGATGATATGGCGAGCATACTTTGACCTTGCTGCGACAGAAGCTTCATCCACTGCGAGATCCCTCCCCACATTTACATGCTGTGAGCCGGTGCGCTTCAACATGTTCAGCAGCGGTCGGATACGGATAGCTGCGTCGCGCTCCAAGTCATCACTGGTAACACTGCTCGAGCGACAAAATGAAAAAGCCTTGCAAAGCTCTTTGAAACGCCTCAACGTCATGACTGAATCTAACGGGCTGCGTTGCACTCCGAAGATTGTATCCTCTACTTGGTCACCCCAGTAGTTGGCATATTCGCCTTTGTCCACGAGTGACATATACCACATGATGCCAAGAAATCGCATGAACTCGTCCATTGTGAACGGCACAAACTTCACGTCGTCAGGCAAGCTGCTTACCTCAGTTGGAGCCTTCTTGGATCTGACCCTCGCGAAGTCTTTGCCCTGGGCGTTCGTCTCCGCAAGGACTTGTTTCCAGAAGTACAGTGGCAGGTACGCAAAGAAGCTGGAGCTGGCAGAATGCTCAAACACCGGTCGTGACGCCTCTTTCATCTGAGTCTTCCAGGTTCCATCTTCTCGTTTGAACAGCCCGGCCGGTGTTTGCATTTTGCCTTCGGGGTCAAACGAGATGTCCATCACTTCCTCAACCTCGGTCAGAGTTCTTGGAATAACGTGTGGTACTGAGAATTCGTACTCCTTCAGGTCATCCAAGTCGTCAACAATCTGCAGCACGTTTGAAGTTTCTTTCTTGGGCGAAGGACCGAAAATATGCGTCCATTTTGTCGTATCAGCACTTCCCTGTAGGCGTTCGAAGTTGTCTCGCCCTCGAAGAACTGTCCGAACATCGATCTGCACAGTGCGGTCGTTGAAATACGTGTTCAGCCACCGGACCTCGTACTTTCCTTCCTTGGCCGCATACTTGTAATTGCAGATGACCCCGACAAGGAACGTTGAGCCAACAATGCCGAAGATTTTTTTTTGTCCATCCACGTATCTGGTGCAGGGGAGAAGGCAACCTTCTTTCCCAAGTACAAGTGGTCTAGGCCAAATGTAGGCCCGGGCTTCTGCTTCTTGGTCTTCTTGGCGTCGTTAGGCCCTGTCGTGACATTACGTTTCGCGGCTTTTGCTGATACTACTGTCACTGTTGAGGTTTTGGATGGCTTGCTTATTGGCCTCTTGTCGTGAAGCCATTCCTCTGCTTCGGCATCACAGGAGACCTCCGCGTCTTGCCACTCGTCATCCGAAGCTCCACGGAGGCGTTTCAAACGTCTTTTCCCAGGGACAGTCTTTCTCGCTGACACGAGAGCTTGTTGGCTCTCTTCGAACCGGTGGATAAGGTCGGATGGAATGCGCGTCGGATCTTCCCATGCCGTGTCCTCGCCCTCTGGGAAGTCTTTGTACTTGACGAGATACCGAAGGGAAGTTCCTCGCGTGTCTCTTTCCAGAATCCGTTCGATCTCAAATGGGTCTTCCTCAACTGGCACAGCTTCAGCGGCTTCACCTTGTGCCTCCTCTTCACCTTCAGCGACGGCCTCAGTCTCACCTTCAGCGACGGCCACGCCTTGACCACCTGGAGCGACGGCTTCACGTGGAGCAGCAGGATTCTCGTTCTGACGCATGTCGAACTCCCGAATCAAGTCAGGACAGTCAACCTCCCCAGCACTCTCCCACGTCGCTTCGTTATCTGGATAGCCCTTCCACTTGATAAGATAGAGCGTACGTCCACGCCCGCCTTTTTTGTCCAAAATGGCCTCAACCTCAAAGTTGTCGCTCTCGGAGGGGTTGCGATCGTTCTCAAACGCTTCGACCAAATCAGGGCAGGTGAGATTGTTGCTACGCCCCCACGTTGCGTCGTCCACTCCGTAGCCCTTCCACTTGATGAGATAGCTACTGGACCCGTCGTCGTTGTCTTTTTTGTCGAGGATCTCTTCCACTTCATACTCGTCAGCATCGGATGCGGCATGATTCAATGCAGCATGCCCTCGACCAGCAGTACGACCACCTTTGCCTTTTGCTCGCAATCCACCACTTCCTCCAGATCGGCGCGTCGCTGAAGCACTGGGCGCCTTCCTTTCTTGCGGCTGCGTACCTCCTTTGATCTTCTTCCTCGGCATCTTCTTCGCGTTGTTTGGAAGGGAATCTGGATTTGCCTCGCTGCCCTGGAAGCACGCCACACAGATGGTGCAAATGTCTTGTCCCCACTATACTCATGCCGGAAGCTTTCACTCCCTCATCTGCAGTCAATGAAAACTTCTCCAGTCTCCAACTCAGCACTCGACGCTGAGAATGTGTCGTTTGCGACGTCGCAAACTGCTGTGTTCCAGTCGATACAAAAAGTTGAAAAGTTTCCTCGACTCGCAATATTTCCCACAGTCAAAGCTCGCGGAAGATCGGCATCTTGCGACGTCGCGAACTGCAGTGTTCCAGTAAATACACAGTAAATACAAAAATTCGAAAAGGTTCCTTGACCTGTTTCTTTCACAACAAAGAAGTGGTTGAGAATCCTCGTTTCCGACAGCGCGAAAAGCTGTTATTGGAGCAGACCGGATGGCTGCCGATCAAGCCATGCAAGCGCCAGTCGAAGAAACGCCACATGGGGAGTTAGCTTCCCCTGCCGTCCGCAGGCCCTTGCAGGTTGAGGCTACCAACGCGGACGGCGCACCACTGACGGCAACGGCAGATGCAGCGCCGAGCGACGACGACCAAGCTCCAGGCGCGGCGGACCCGAACGCGGACGGTGCACCACTGACGGCAACGGCAGATGCAGCGCCGAGAGACGGTGGCCAAGATCCCCGCGCACAAGCTCGGGTCAGGTCGATGATCGTCTACGAAGTGGCTTCGGGACACAAGCGTAAAGCTCACGACGTCTTGGTTGAGAACGAGAGGAAGAAGGTTCGTTTAGCTGTGGTTACCGAGGACAACAAGCGGAAGAATAATCCAGAGAAGTATCCAGCCTCGGAGGAAAGCGAGGAGAAACTCGTCACCCGATTATTGCAGCGCTACAGGCATGTGACGAAAGCGACCATGAAGAAGGAGATTGCGAAAATTCGAGCCGAAGATAAACCAGATCCTACTGCGAAAGTTGCCATGCTGGAGACGCGGTTAAAGAAGGCACGAGAGGCTTTGAAGATTGCTAAACGTGGGAGTAACGAGTCGCGCCGCCTTCGACTTGAGAAGAAAGACCTAGAAGCTCGAGTGAAGCAGCTCCGCGACCAGGTACAAACTGGATAGCAACTCGAAGACAAATTCAACAGGCTCAAACAAGAGTTTCATGCCAACGCCGAGCACAAGCGCAAGCTTGAGGAGAAGCTCGAGCTCGCCCAAGAAGATCTTGCGAAGGCTCAGAGCGAAGGCTCGGCAGTCAGTGAGCTGGAGAGGCAGGTGAACGACTTGAAGACAAAGCTTTGGGGCGTCCAAAACGAGTCCAAGGCTACGAAGGAGCGTGCAGACAAGTGGGAAGAAGAGCGAACACGAGCTCTGGTGCAAACGGTGCGTGAGAAGGAGAAACTGGCAGCGATGGTCAAGCATCTGCAGTCCCAGCTCGAGGGCGCCGACATGGAGAGCGGATCGCGACTATCCCACCAACTTTCCGAGGTTACTCGGAAGGATCAAGAGTTGCAAAACATGGCAGCGGAGCTGGAAGCGTTGAAAGAAGAACGGATTCGGTGGGAGTACGTGATCAACATGGGAGCACATGTCGAGGGCCAGCTAAGGCAACTCGCAGAAGCGCTCCATGCCGCTTTGTGCACGGATTTCAGAGACGCAGCAGCGCGTTACTACGGTCAAAGCCTGGTGCTTCCACACGGTACGAACTAGTTGAGATGCTGGAAAGAACCAATTCACTCATCATGAATCCGATTCGTAGCGACAATCCCAAGCCTGATCCAATTGGCCACGGTCATGAAGAAAGCAGTTTCTGGAGATGCATTCCAGACCGCCTCGTTTGCGAGAACGCTGAACTCGTGGAAGCTGATGCGAAACAAGTGTGCGCACACTGAGAACGCTTATGTGTAGTTTGCCGAGAAGGCATTCTTTGATTCGATGAAGCCAGGACTGGATCATGCATCCCAGAACTTGCAAAAGTTCCTCCAACTCCTGCGTGCCCCACGAGATCGTGTGGATCGACAAAACTTCGTGCGCGCCGAGCGTCTGTTCATCGCCGAGCGTCTGTTGAATGAATAATACACTTTGTCTTGCGCGTCCGATTTGTTTGAACGCTGGCAAGGCCCGTGGCGCTTCCTCCCCCGTCAAGCTGGCTGTGCGCCGCAGCAGCGTGCCGCCGGCCAGACACATTTCAAACTCAAGTGTCGAAAAGCCGTCATGACCAAACCTGCGGCGCGTTTCCTCACGGAATGTCGTTTTGCGACGTCGGACAAAGCCGTTCTCTCCCAGCCAAAGACAAGATTGCCAAACGACACTTTTGAGACGGACTGAAAACAGCGTTCGGCGACGTCGTGAAACTCTGATCTCCAGAGGTGTCAATTCGGGAGGATCAAATGCACCCGATATCAGTTTCTAACGGGATCAGAATTTGTACCGAGAAAACATTGGTACTTTGCGACGTCGTCAAACACTAATATAGCGAGTCAGTGATTCTGGACTTTTCAGATGCTCGGAGCATAGTGAGCCCAGGTACTTTGCAACATTTAGTGTGTGTGTGTGTGTGGGGGGGGAATCCAATGGCCAATTTTTCTGACCGTGAAGATCGGCACCTTGTGCAACTCGCCAAGGAATATGAGGATCGACACGAGCGCATAGCGTGGTCGCAAGTGACCGCGCTAATGAGATACTCGCGAAAGAGCGCAGGGGCTCTTCGAACTCGGCTTGCAACGCTCAAGCGGACGCATAGCAAGGTGCTCAGATCCTTTCCCTCCTGGTATTTCAAGCCTTGCCGCACGCCGACAGTGGCTGTTGTGACCCGTCATATTCAAGCACCCGCTGCCATCTCGGCTGACGAGGAGAATGCTGTCCGCGCTGGGGCGGATGTACCACGATTGACAGCAAGCGCATCGTCGGCAGAAAACCTGCCACCAAGCCGGCTCGCAGAATCGACGGCGCCGCAGACGACAGAGAGCGATGACGCTGCTGTCACTCAACACCCTTCTGCGCCAGCAACAATTATGTCTGCTGAAGAGGCATACGAGGCGATCCAGGACATCTTCAAGGAAGTAAACAAGAAGGAGGTTCGACAGCCAGCAGGTCGAGCGGAGGCGAATGTTGGTGAGGTTTCTCCAGTCGGAGTGACGACGATAATCAGTTTTTGCAACCTCAAGCACACCGACGTGTTTCTCGACGTCGGTTCTGGCGTCGGAAACATCATCGCACAAGTCGCGCTGCAGACGACTGTGGATATGGCAATTGGTGTCGAGATCCGGCATGACTTTGCGCCAATGAGCCAAGCTCTGCTGCAAAAGAAAATGACCGAGTATCCACGGCTCGAGATCACGCACGTACTTGAGGGTGACATCTGCGCATTCGTGGATGAGCCGAGAATCGCATCAACGACAGTGCTGTTCGCAAGCAATATCCTCTTCACCCCAACAGCTAACCTTGCCATCCAGCGACTGAGCTGCCGGCTGCCTCGTCTTCGCCTCGTTTTGCTTTGTCATCGGGTTTGCCCACGCCATAAACCTCGCTGCCGCGACGAATTTTGCTTATTGTGGAGCCCGCGAGACACATTGACAGTACCTTCGGAATTCGAGGCGTCTGCTCTTTCCCTGTGTGTATATGAGAGAAGAAAGGTGAACGAATAAAAGGAAAGAGCTCATGTTGGGGGATATAAATGGAAAGACTAGTGACGCAATCGAAAGTGGTGGTCACACGCGCGTTCGTTCCTTGGGAACAACTCTGCTTCAGTCGAACGCCGTCCAAGAGCGGGGGTCCATTCGGCTCGGATCACCCACACGCATCCAGTTCAGCGGCGCAACTCGGGCTTCTTCTGGCCAGTCGTGACGGGGGGATCCGAGCTCGCTCCAGGTGTTGCGGATGGTGGCCACTGTGAGGTGGGGGGTGGAAGAAGCGATCGGCCGAGAAGTAAGCACTGTAGCGGGAGTAGATAGTGCGGTCCGGGATATCACTCTTTGCGCGACTGGCCAGTTCGAACGCGTGTTCCTGGGACTCGCAGTGGAAGTTGACGCGACAGATCCCGTGCAAATGGTAGAGGTACGGGTTGCCATTGGCGTCGCGTCTTTTCTCGTACGTGAGCTGCTCGTACGGCTGCCATTCGCCGAGACTGCAGTTGGTGTTGTCCACGATCACGAAGTGCACACCACGAGCGATCGCCAAGACCACGTGGCGCATGCAGGCGTCATGCGCTCGCGGGAGGTCCGGCCGGTTCCACTGGTACCCGTGCTCGGACGTAAAAAACGCGTCAGCCGAGCAGATTTCCGCCGTCATTCTCATCGATTCCGCGATCATCTTGATCTGCATCGCCATGGTGCTCTTGCCCGACCCCGGAACGCCGCGGAGAATGACGAGACAACAGCAGTTGCGCGCGCCAAACCACTGCCAGTTGTGCACGATTTTCTCTGCCTCAGCATAGTAGATCCTCTCCGGCTGCGAGGAGCGCAGGATGTCACGAACTCGTTCAAACTGCCAGGGTTCTTCCAAGTCTATTCTGTGCGTACACAACCAAGGCCGAGGTGAGCAAGCGCGAGAGATTTCGGCAAGGATATGCCGCCGTGCGCGGTGTTGAACGTACCGGTCGCCAGTGTCGCCCATGCTGTTGCTTGCGGTGAAGGAGGGGACACCGAAAGTGCCCGCTTCCCTGGGCTGTTCCACAGTTGTGGCTTGATAGATCATGAGTACCTGGCTTCCGTGGACGGCGCACGTGTCGCTGGCAAAGAAACACACCTGATTTGCACGCACGTAAAATACGGCAATTAGACGCCTAGGCATGGATCGCACATCAATGAGCGAGTTCTTGGCGTACATGTTCTTCCTCATAAAATATGCAGTGTGGGCGTTCGCTGACGCAGTTGTCCCGGACATGCTCATGACAGTGAGTCGGCAATGCGAACTTCCGCCGAAGAGGTTCACCAACCCAGCTCCCACGGCCTCGTGTCCTCTGGAAAGCTTTCACGGTACGGAACAAGAAATAAATCCTCCAAACGGACGCGTTAGATTGAGCAAGCGCCCTTTCTTTCCCGGAGCGCCAGCTCCGATTTTCTCGTGTTGCGGATTTCAACCAATCATATCAATCCATTGTAGCTGCAGAGTGTGTAAATTTTACACGTGACTGGCTTTGTACAGCTGGTTTGCTATTGATTTTGACTCACCCTTCAAGTTCAACCAAAAAAGCAGATGCGGCGAGCCCTCTGCGGGAAGCTAGAACGTGTAAATTCTACACGGTCTGTAAAATTTGACTTGATTTTTGTATTCATACATTTCCTATCGTTCAAAGTGTGTCCGCGAAAGGGTTAAGAGAGGTTTTACGGTACAAAAGAGGGTCCACAGGATAGGACACAATAGTATTATAGGCTAACGGCCGGCGTTTGCCCGCCGGCCCATCAAGAGAAC
>JAADVY010000447.1:0-16596 GCA_023336035.1 Pythium plurisporium
CCGCCACCTTGGTGAGCTCTGCAAGACACAAACACACACACACACACACTGTCAGAACGATGCGGTCCCCCTCTAGAGAACAAAAGCGGACGTACTCTTGGCGACCGTGTTGGGGATCTCGGTGACAAACTCAAACACGTTGCCGCCGACAATCTCGTCGGTCATCTCCTTCTCTTCGTTCATCCACTTAGCGTCGTAAAACTCGCGCTGGTTCTCGTACCCGTCGATCGTGTTCTTGCCCAAGTTGCAGCCAAACTCGCCAAACATGAGCGGGCGCGGGTACTGGATGTTGCTGTACACCTTCATGAGGTTTTGGAGCCCAGCCGACTGGCTGTACTCCTTGTTCTTGGCCTGGTCGCACTCGACGTACGGGTTGAACCCGAGCCACTCGGCGCGCGTGTACTCGTTCTTGTCCACGGCACAGTCCATGTACGTGAGCCACTGGTCGCGCGGCAGGATATCCGCGAGGTCCAACCCGATCGGCACCTGACGCAGCGACGAGGCGCAGCTCGCGGCGTAGTCGCGCGTGTCGCGCAGCAACGCCTTGGCGCAGGGCATGGTCTGCACGCCCGTCTTCTCGTACGTGCGCAGCAAGTTGTTCTCGTTGCCGACGCTAAAGCCCAGTACGTTGTCGTACACGGCGAACGCGTTGTACACCATTTGGACACGCTCAAAGAGGTGGTCCGGGTAACACTTGGGCGGCAGCTCGTCGAGGATCGCGCAGTCCTTGCAGGGCGCGGCCATGCCGATGAGCACGTAGATGCCCGCCGAGGCGGCCGCGCACATAAACTTGTCGTGGGACTTGCTCGGGTCCACACTGTAGAGCCGCACCGTGTTGACGCCGAGGTCCTGCATGATCGCGAGGTCCGGCCCCCACACGGACTCGTGCTCGTCGGCGGCCCAGTCGTAGTTGTTGACATTGGCAAACTCGCCGGCGTTGGGACGCGGGTAGTACGCCATGCCCTTCATACGGAACTCGAGCCCGGTCTTGGAGCCGAAAAACTTGTTGCCCTTGATCACAATGGGCTCGGGCCAGCCGTCCACGGTCTTCTTCACCTTGGTCGGGATCGACGACGTGGACGCGGCGGCCGACGCGCCGCTGGACGCGGACGCGGCCGAGGGGCTCGTGGCCGCAGCGGGCTTGGGGGCCGCACCCGCGGGCGTGGTCGCGGCCGCAGGGGTCGTGGCCGCATCCGCCGATGAGGCCGCATCCGCGGTTGTGGCCGCGGCCGCAGCCGGTGTGGTCGCGGCCGCTGCGGCCGGTGTGGCCGCATCCGCAGCCGTGGCCGAGACCACAGTGCCCGGGCCGGCGGCCGTAGTGTCCGCGGTGGCCGCCTTGGAGAAGTCCACACCCTGGACAGGCGAGGAGATGGCCGCGAGCGCGGCCACAGCCGTCACGAGCAGCGCGCGCGTGGTCACAGAGAAAGCCATGGGGGAGGATTCAGAAGGGAGGAAAGGAACTCTGGATGTGGGAGGTAAGTGCTGGACAACGCTGGATCACTCCAGACTGAGGCGCAGGAGAGATCGATCGAGGCGAGGGCCGGCAAATGGGGGTATGAGGGCAAGGTTTACCGGCGCACCATTCGGAGAGAGAGCCAACAACACACACATGAGAGAAAGAGCCGTGAGGGAACCGTCGTCGCCCAGACAACCAGCTGAAGAGAGCGCGCGTGACCTACCCTCTTTGCGACTCTGCACCCCTGCCGTCGGGTTGTGAGCAGACCAGCTGGTGGGCTACTTGGAAATTGGCGAATGGACCTTTGAAGGGTGGTGTGCGATCTGCCCTGAAGCGGGAGAGCAGTTTTTCATGCGATTCACACCTGATTTAGGGGGTAGGGGTGAAACTCCAAGAGAACCGGAGTGGAATCCTGGATCAAAACATGGCATTTGGACCCTTTGACTTGGTGTTTGTATGATGATACAGAGGGAAAACACCATGTGCATTCGTCTTCACTTTGACCCCAAGCCCTCCAAAGTGTCGAACCCTGTCGTGATCACCCTTCAGCTTTCTTTTGGAGCACGTGCTGGAATGGCTGTAACATTTCCCACCAAGTCACATGGCTAAAAGCGTACGAAACTGTGATCATTGAGCCCCTTCAACTTGAGGGCAGTGAAAAGGGGTCAGTGAAGATCGTTTTTCCTAGGAGATGATACGGGATGGACCCAGTTCTAGGTGGCTTCCTTCATCAAGGTCTACACCAGGCATCGTCTTGTTACGGTATAGCTGGGTACTGTACACTCCTCGGAGGGTTCAGCTCACCCGCAGCGAAAGATCGTGCGCTCGTTCATGTATTCCAGATCGTTGGCAAACACTGCAACTTCAGTACATGACTTCAATCATTGGTCAGTGGTGCGTCAACGTTGCAGGTCTGATGGCACGATTCGTGTAAGACTGAGCAGTGGGTTGTTGGGGGGTTGTGCGGGAGCCAGTGGTCGTGATCCATGAACTCACGGCAGAAAGGCAGAGGTCGAAACAGCGTTTCTCACGAGACACAACCCGACGACATTCATTGCCGATCACCAACTTCGTTCTTTACATGGCTACATCCGCATCTTGGCATGGCTACATGAACTGAGGCGGTTGAAACCTCGTTTCGTCACAAGATTAGTTCGCTGGAGTGCCAGTTTGTTGACAGTGAGCTTCGTACTAAAGCGCTCAGCACATGAACGAGGCATACTTGGCGCCGACCTTGTGGATGTTGCGATGGAGAGCTTTTCGAACGGGCAGCAGGTAGAACTCGATAGGCATCTTTTGTGACGAGCCGTTTGCGCTCGCTGAAGACTGGTTCTGGGTACTTGAGGGTGGATGATCGGCTAGGAAGAACCAGCAGCTGAACAGAATTCCACGAATGTCGGCTGGTGTCGTTAGTGGCAACAGTTCGGCTGTGCGGGCAAGAGGTTCTGGTAACCACCCAGACGCGCGCAATATCCGCATGAGCTCGCACGACAGTGCGAGCTGATTCTGGTTGCGCATGTACGGCGGCACATCCATGTTCTCGACATTAAGCTCGCCTTTGACACTATTCCAGTGCCCAACGAGCACAACAAGTGCAGACTTGATGACGGATACGAGACGAACTGAGTGTGTTGACATAGGCGAAGATACGCCATGGTCAATGACAAGTCGAAGCAAAGGTAAAAACGCGGGAAAGTGATTCAGCCACTGCTCAACCCGCAAATCCACGTCGAAGTTGGATCGGTTCGGGAGGATCTCCTTGTACACGTCGTCACTCGGTGCTCCACAGCACGGACTCGCCCTCTCGAGGAGCATATCAACCAGCACTTTTATCCGGCGCTCAGACTTGTCAGTCTCCGCGACTGGGGCACGAGCGAGCACAACGTCTGTTAGGACTTTTGTAGCGAGCAGACTGCAGGTCACAGCCGCATGCAATTCTCGTTCCCAGGTTTCGTCAAGAGCCTTGCGATAGATTAGAGTGTCCGTGTGCTTGGTGATAACCTGAGATGACTGTAGGTTGGTGCACTTTGAGCTGATCGTCCTCTCCGAGCGAATTATAACTTGCTCGTCCCCAGAGGTGGTATTGCCTCGACGATCACTTGTCGAAACTGACCCAAGCTTCGTGAGTGTGATATTGCCACCCTTGGTACTGCTCGGAAAGTGAGTTGGCACACTCGTCGCAGAAGCCGTGGTGAATAGCAAGTCGAGCCACAAAGACACGAACGTCGAGGATACTGATGAGGGGTAGTGGGCTACACCACCATTTGACGCGTAGACGCGGCTAACAATGGACTGTATGGTCTTCAACTGCTTTCGCCATTCCCTCCGAGCCTCTTGAGTTTCTTCAAGATCGATAATAGACGCTCGGTAGCGCCGAAGCGAGTGGAAGTACATATTCGTGAGATTTCGAATACATCGGAATTGCCACAATGGGTCTTCAAGGCTCGGCAAAGGTGTCTTCGCAAGGAGCAATAGCGCTCGTGCAGACAACTCGTTGTCGTCAACCAGTTCGCCAGTGGTCAAATCGAGCAAGTACTCCCACTGCTCTGCTCCTGATACCGAACGCCATTGTTCAAGCTGGGACCAACTTTCTTGGCATGGACTCATTTGACTGAATGCTTCAATGATCTGATCAATGTTGTCTGATCCGCTGACATCGTCGAGCTGCAAAGGAACCAGCGTCAGATCACTCGCGTGACTTCGCGCACTTACTTCCACCAATTGCTCGAAAATACACAGTAGTCGGATTCGGCCAGAGTGAGATGCAACGAGATGACGCAGCCAGTCTGCAATCTCGCGAAGCAAGACAACAAACTCTGGTGACGGAGGCTCAACGACGGAGCATATAAGTTCGCAGATGGATTCAACAGGAACAGGCGACGAATCGCGTGACGAAGCAAGATCCGATTGGAGCAGCCGATCAGTGATGTCTCGACGAGAAATGGATACAGCAACAGCGGTAAGCCAGGCTTTCCATGATTCAAGGCGAAAGGCGGAAGTTGGCGACTGTTGATCCCTATCGAGTAGCTCTATGCAGGTTTGCGTAGCGTACGGAATCCGTCGGTGTACACTACGCATGAGAATGAGATCCGATTGATGCTGGGCAATCCGTAACACATCCGTGTGGAACTTCGCAGCAAGCGTTACAAGATCACTTGGCTGGCTGGCATCACTTACAGCACAAAGTTGTTGTAGAAGAAGCAGAATCTGGAACGTTGAATTGTCGAGCTCAGCACTTCGTTCGTCGATCAGTTGAAGCAACTTTGAGTAGAGCGATGGTTTCCGCTGTTCGCTTGTTCCGTTGATGACGTAGGTAGCTTCCGCAGAGATCTTTCGCCACAAAGCCTGGACAAGTTCTTTCGTGACAAGCCATTGGAACGAGCCGTCCACAGCCTTCAGTATCGTTGGCGATTCCAAGCCAATAGATACTAATCGATTCAGTGCATCTGACATCGGAAGATCGACCGAATTTGCGCCAGCAATTTGATGGAGTGCACTGTTGACGGCGTCCACAATCTCAGCTGTACGATTTGCGGTGAGTTCCTCGAGAACTGCAAGCGCCAACTTCCTTGTCTCCCTTTCAGCGTCTCGTGGTTGCTGAAACACCGAGAAGTGAACAAAAAATTCGACGACTGCAGAGGAGTCGACTTGTGCGAAAAATGCAAACAGCCACGCCCACGTAAGAGGCTGGGTGTCGGACGACAGAATCCAATCAAGTACATCGCCCAACACGAGCTGCAAACTGTCGTCGGATACTGAAAGCATCACGCGACGGATTGTACTGGCAAAGAGCATGTGCACAGGCTTCTGCTGAAGTGCTTCAAGTGCGGTCTTGATCGACGGACTGGAGGCATTGTACAGCGGATCCGACTCATTCACGACGCCCAAGAACACGGCATTCATTCGCACGACGTCACGAAGCACGGCAATATCCATTAGATCCACCGTGATTTTCTCGTGCACTTTGGAGATGCACTGCTCGATCGCCTCGAGGCTGTCGCTCACCGCCGCGGATGCGTCGGCTTGCGCCTGAGACGCACGCTTTTTGCTTGCTTGTTTGCCCTTGCGACGCTTCGCCTGTGGTGCACTCGCCTTTGCTTCCGCCGATAGATACTGTTGAACTGCAAGCTGAAGCGCCGCTTTGAGCTCCACAAGTTCGGCGTCCGCGAGCACCAGCGCATCGGCGTTGATCGCCACTGACGCGGGCGACTGCACCGACGCCGCGGTCGGCGGCGGCGGCGTCGCGACCGATCCTTCCGAGGCCACAGAGTACCCTCGTCGTCGTTTCATGGAACTCTCGTCGTGTTCATTTTCACTCGCGTCGTCGTCCATCTCGTCACCGTCTTCGGCGTCGTCCGCTTCCATCTCCACGTCGTGGGTCTCGTCCCGTTTCTCTGGCATCCCTTCATCCATCACCACAGCCTCGTCCCGTGCAGGCGACTCCCCTCTCGCAGACTCCATCGCCTCGTCTCGCTCGGCGATTGGCTCGCGGGGCGAGTTCATCAGACTCGCGAGTCCGCCTCGGGCCATCGGCAGTTGAAACGCCGGTGCGTCGTTGGGCGTTTGCGGCGACGCGGCCGAGAGAATCGACGACAGCGGCACGCCGCCGCTCGCGGAAATGCGGCTCACGGGCATCGCAAACGCTGGCGGAGGTGGCGGCGGCACCGGCGAGCCTTCGCCCCCGGAGCCGTCGTCCTCCACGGCGTTGAGCATGAGATCCATGGTCCCTCGGCTTGGGAGTTCTCTTGTGGGGGAGGTGCGGGGTTCGAAATGCCTGAGGGAAACCTATCGCTTAACACGTTACGAACCATATAAACCGGTACAATACCGGCTTCAGAAACCACACAGAAAGCTTGTGTCGCTTGGTGGTGAGGAGGGCAACTTCCTATTATCGGGGACAAGCATGGAGGCGCTGCTCGTGCGGATCGACCATTTCCACGACCGGAAGCTCTATGTGACGACGCTCAAGACGTGGCTCGAGACGCTCGGCGGATGCCACGGCCGGCTCGTGACCATGGGCGACGTGCATTTGCTGCTGGTGGAGGCGACGCCCACGCAAAACGACGCGCTGCTCGCCAAGTTTGCGAGTGAACCCGTGGACACCAACGCCAAGGGAGAGGTGCGTGGTCGCGAGCCACTGACTGGTAGGAGAAGCGACTAATGGATGGGAGGGGTATGTTTGTAGCCATGTGCGGATCGGTTTATTGATGTGGTGGGTCGGAAGGCGATTGATGCGAGAGTGTGCAAGGGCTTTTTGGAGATGAATGTGCTGGTACGTGGGAGAGTGGCGTCGCTCAACCTGACTGGAGGAGTACAGAGACCAAGCAATCATGGTGGTGTAGAATGCGACGCTGCTGGAGCGGCTGATGGTGGGCGACTGGCATTGCGAGAAGCAGTGGATCGACGACGCGCTTTCGACGCCGCGCACGAAGGCGCTGATCCAGTGGCGTGAGGAGGCGAAGAATGCAAGGAAAGACCGTCGGAAACGCGCGGCGCAGGATCGCGACGCGGAGCGTGCGGCGAAGAGGGCCAAGGCCGAGGAAGAGAAGGCGAAGTTGGAGGCGGCCAAGCAGGAGGAGAGTGAGGCACTAAATGAAGAGGCAGCACAAGACGAAACATATGAATTGAGTGGAGACGAGCGCGCAAAGATTACACCCACGGAGAGTGCTTCAGGTACCCAAAAGCAAGTGGTCAAGCCGACAACACATGTACAGCCGTCAAAGAAGGCGCAGGGTCCACCAACGAAACATCCGACCTCGCACCAACACGGCAGCAAACATCAGAAATCTCACCATGAAAGCAGCAAACCCAAGCATCAGCACCATCAGAAGTCGTCTGGACCACGGCCTGCAGGTGGAAAGAAGCAGAACCACAAGAAGGCATGAGCGAGCAATTGACAAGAAAGTATCATGGAGCAATAGAGAAACATTCAACGAACACGCATGAGATCCCTGAGTCAGGTATGCTCGCCATTTACGCGTGCAAACGCTTTATTACTAAGTGCAATACTCAAGATCTCTTCATGCAGACTCAGCTTACCCCATCCAAGCGACCGCAGTTGCCACGAGCATCAGCGCCGTACTGGCGGAGCCAACCGCGCGCGAGCCGGCGCTGGTTGTGGTGCCGCTTTTGTCTGCGGCAGGCGAGGTGGTTGTCGTCGCTGTTGTCGCCGACGGAGTCCACGTGCTTGTGCGGCCGTTGCACACAGGCTTGATCGCCGAGCAAGCGAGCGTCTTGACTGTAAGGATCAATGAGGTAACGCTGCATTAGTCCACAACGCGGAGCATCTTCACATGTCGTTCAACTCACCATCGGGCTTGCTTGGCAGATCCGAGACGATCGCCTTCGGACACGTGAGCGCCTTGGTGCTGCGTGTTGGTGTGTATGACTCGAGTCGCAGCGTCGAGTTGCGAGTTGTTTGAAACGCCGTCTTCAGGTTCTCAAATTCGGGGTACGGTACAAACTTGCACGGGATCTTGTCGTGGTCGCAGTCGTCTGGCTGGAAGTATCCGACTCCAAACTTGCCCGGGTCCTTCTCCTTGGTCAGTTCTGCAGAACAAGATTGTGTCTCATCGTCAGTGTCGTACCGTTTGAATCGTGGGGTCGCAAGTACGTACTCTTTTCCTTGACGAGGTTGGCGATCTCGGTGGTGAACTCGAATACATTCCCACCGACTATCTGCTTGGTCATCTCGGGTTCGTCGTTCATCCATTTCGCCTACACGAATAGCTCACATCAGGAAATGGACAGACTGCACTCGCTTGAACCACAACATACATCGTAAAAGCCGCGCTGATTCTCGAAGCCGTCGATCGTGTTCTCGCCTTCGTTGCAGCCAAACTCGCCAAACATCATCGGCCGCGAGTATGCGACGCTCTCGTACTCCTTCATGAGCTGCTGTAGACCAACGGAATCGGCGTACGTCTTGTGCTCGAGCGGGTTGCATTCAACGTACGGATTGAAGCCGATCCAGTCGGCGCGGGTGTGCTCGTCGCCGTCAATCTCACAGTCATAGTACTGGATCCACTGCTCGCGCGGCGGAATGTCGGCAATATCCAGCCCGATGGGCACCTGACGTAGCGTCTTGGCCGCACAGCTCTCGGCGTAGGCACGCGCGTCACGCAACAGAGCCTTGACACATGGTGCCGTGGCTGTGCCTTCCTTGCCGTACTTGATCTGGAGGTTGTTCTCGTTGCCCACACTGAACCCGAGCGTGTTCTCGTACACGGCCATGGCATTGTAGACCATTTGGATCCGCGTGAGCAGCTCCGGCGGGTAGCATGCCGGCGGCAATGCGTCTTGCACTGAGCAGTTCTCGCACCTACAGCAATCGATTCGACACGGTAACGTCAGGATAAAAGCAGGGGGAACCAGCAGGTGGAAACAACTGCCCAAACGCACGGTGCTGTCATGCCGACGAGAACATAGATCCCACGCTCGGCACACGCACACATGAACTTGTCGTGCGAACGCGAGGGGTCCACACTGTAGAGCCGGACCGTGTTCACGCCCAGCTCTTGCATGATGTCGAGATGGGGCGTCCACACGGCCTCGTAGTCGTCGGCGGCCCAGTCGTAGTTGCCGACATCAGCAAACTTGCCGCCGTTTGGTCGTGGATAGTAAGCCATCCCCTTTAATCGAAACTCTTCGCCCGTGGCCGAGTTGAAGAACTTGTTGCCCTTCGCGATGATTGGCGCTGCCTGTGGCGTCGATGCACACGCGAGAATCGCCAGGGCAGCGGTGGCGAAGAGACCTTGAAGATGCATGGAAACAGATGAGCTGCTGGCTGGTTGTCGGGTTGGGTGAGGAGTGGAAAGTTGGAGACTGCAAGCATACGACGATCTCCGCAAAAAACACCGTACGGTAGGATCAGCCAACAGCCTTCATGGCTGCAAGAGGGCTTCACCTGGAGGTGCAGCGTGCGACAAGTCCTACTGTCAGGAGGTTGCCAGCGAAGGTTCAACGAAGCCTCCCACCCTCCCACTGGGATCCGGTTAGTCGACGGCTCAATTCGACGACCCGATTAACCAATGGGATCCGTTTGTGTGACACGTCGACTCGGTCCAATTTGGACCAGATCCGTTCAGCATGAAATGCCCTCCATCCCAGGAACTGATGTGTGGGATGGAGCAAAGGGTCTCTCGCGAAGTCTCAAAGAACAAATCTGTGGGAAGTGGAACTTTGGATTGGTTAGATAGTAACTATAGTGGTCTAGAGAGCGTGGGCGGCAACGGCCGCGACCAGCAGCGTCGCTGCCGTCGCAGTCGCAGACGTCGTGGCCGCCGATTTGCCCGACGGGGCCGCGGTCGTGGACGATGGCGTGGACGGCGCGGACGTGGTCGACGTTGACGGCTTGGTCGTGGGCGAGACCACCGTTTCAGGTGAGCCGCTGCCCGAGGACGAGGAGATCGGCTCTTCCTCGGTCTCAGTGGACATTGCCTTGCCATCGGCGGTCACGCGCGTGTCCACGACCTTGGTCTTCTTGCCAGCGTTCGACTTCTTGCCGGCGCACACGGGCTGCGCGGCGCCGCAGCTCAACGGAACGACTGTGGACAAACACAAGATCAACGTCAGTTCCCTCCGACAAGTAAGCCATGGAGAACGACGAGGACGAGACGTACGGTTGGGCGTCTTGGGGAGCGTGGTCGAGAGCGCCTTGGGACAGGTGAGGATTTGGTTGCGCGACGGCTTGTACGCGCTCATCTCGAGCTTCGACGCTGGCGTCGTTGTGTACGCCTTCTTGAGGTTGGCGTACTCGGGGTACGGCACAAACTTGCACGGGACTTTGTCGTGGTCGCAGTTGTCGGGCGAGAAGTAGCCGACACCGTACTTGCCCTCATCGGCATCACCGTTCAGTTCTGCACACGCACAACGCATTTGGTCAGTTACGATTCCCCCATCGACACCAAAATACTTTAACGGACTCACTCTTGCCGACGAGGTTGACGAGCTCGGTGCTGAACTCGAAGACGTTGCCACCGACGACTTCGTCGACCATGTCCTTCTCGGTGTTCATCCACTTGGCGTCGTTGAACGCGCGCTGGTTCGCAAAGCCCTCGACCGTGTTCACGCCCTTGTTGCAGCCAAACTCACCAAACATGATCGGGCGCGAGTAGTTGACGGCGCGGTAGTCGCTCATGAGCTTCTTGAGACCGTCGGCCTGCTCGTACGTGGCGTGCTTGATCGGGTCGCACTCGACGTACGGGTTGAAGCCCAGCCAGTCGGCGCTCGTGTTCGCATCGTCGTCGACAAGGCAGTCGTAGTAGCTAATCCACTGGCCACGAGGTGTGAGATCCGCCTGGTCGAGACCGATCGGCACCTGACGCAGGCTCCCTGCACAGCTCGCCGCATACGCCTTGGTGTCACGAAGCAGCGCCTTGACGCACGGCGCCATGCGCAGACCCGTTGGGTCCTTGGGCGCCGGCATGTTGTTCTCGTTGCCGACGCTAAACGCGAGCGTGTTGTCGTACACGGCAAATGCATTGTAAATGAGCTGCACGCGCTCGTACAGCGCCTGCGGGTAGCACGCCGGCGGCGCGAGATCGGGCACGGCACAGCCATCGCACGGTGCGGCCATGCCGACGATCACGTAGATGCCGGCTTCTGCACAGGCGCACATAAACTTGTCGTGGGACTTGGTCGGGTCCACGCTGTACAGTCGGATTGTGTTGACGCCGAGATCTTGGAGCACCTTGAGGTGCGGCGCCCACACGGTCTCGTGGTCGTCCGCGGCCCAGTCGTAGCCCGTGCCGTCGGCCGTGGCGAGCTCACCGCCGTTCGGACGCGGGAAGTAGGCCATGCCTTTCATGCGGAACTCGAGTCCCGTGGCCGAGTCGAAGAGCTTGTTGCCCTTGGTCACGAGCGGCGCGAGCCACGCGTCCGCCGAGGCGACGACGAGCGCCGCGCAGGCCGTGAGCAGCCGCGTCGTGCGACCAAACGCCATGGAATCTGGGCAGGAAGACGAGAGAGGAAAGTGGCGGATTCAGGAGTGGCTTGTGGAGAGGACGAGGGGGTGAGTAGAAGAGGGGGAGCGTGAGAGATGGTCAGCGGAAAAGTAATAGTGACGCATTTTGGGTGTCATGTGGCTGGCTGCTCACGTTGGGGGGATTACTAATGCTGATTAGCCATGTCAAGCGACACTGATTGATGATATTAGTGACTCTGATTGGCTGATATTTAGCTTTCCGTCCAGCGGCGTCCCACTGTACCCAGTTCTAAACATGATGATTGGTCAATAATTGTTTCAGATTTTTTGGTGAGTAGGGATAGGTCGTTGGGAGTAAACACGGTGAAATCTTGCATGATTGGGTTACGATGGCTACAATGTGGACCAGTTTGGTATCCACCTGCTCATGGACGCAATTACAGGAGCGCCAAGAGCACACACGAGAAGACCACGGCGGACCACTGCGCACTGCGCGTTGTCGCTCCACCGCTCGCACCACGCACGTTGTTCTCGTTTGTCGATTTGCCAACGCCGCTCTCGCTCTTGTCGTTGGATGGGGCCAAGGGCTTGCCCATCGGCACCGACTTTTTGGAGCTCTTGTCGTGGGCATTCGACTTGGCATTGTTGCACACGGGCTGGCGCACGGTACACTCGAGCGTCGTGACCGTGGGTCTCGGCGGCAGTGCCGTCGACATGCTCGCGGGGCAGTCGAGAATCGAGTTGCGCGTGGGTGTGAAGCCATTGAACGTGACGGTCGACGGCGCGGTCTGGGTGTAGGCGCGTTGAAGGTTGTCGTATTCGGGGTACTTGATGAATTTGCACGGGATCTTGTCGTGGTCGCAGTTGTCCGGCTGGAAAAAGCCCACGCCAAACTTGCCCGGGTCCGCGGTCTTGCCCAATACCTCGCCCGCGACGTGGATCTTCTCCGTGCTAAACTCGAACACGTTGCCGCCGACAATCTCACTCATCATCTCGGGCTCCTCGTTCATCCACTTGGCGTCGTAGAACGATCGCTGGTTCTCGTACCCAGCGAGCGTGTTCTTGCCAAGCACGCAGCCAAACTCGCCAAACATGATGGGACGCGAATACCCCGTCGAGGCATACTCCTTCATAAGGTCTTGCAGACCCGTGGACTGCGCGTACGTCTTGTGGGCAATCGGATCGCACTCGACGTACGGGTTGAAGCCGACCCACTCGGCGCGGGTCTTTTCGTTCTTGTCGACCGCACAGTCGTAGTACTGGAGCCACTGACCTCGCGGCGGAATGTCGGCGATATCGAGTCCAATCGGGACGGCACGCACCGAGTCAGTGCAGCTCAACGCGTAGTCTCGCACGTCACGCAGAAATGCCTTGACGCAGGGAGCAGTCGCGGTGCCATTCTTGCCGTACTTGGTCTGGAGGTTGTTCTCGTTGCCGACGCTAAAGCCCAACGTGTTGTCATAAACCGCAAACGCGTTGTACACCATTTGTGCACGCGTGAAGAGTTGTGACGGGTAACACGCCGGTGGAAGAGCATCCACGATCGAGCAGTTCTCGCATCTACACACAAAATACAACCACGGATCAGTGAGCTAGAAAGGGAGCATTCGCATCGAGCGGATGAGAGACTCACGGTGCAGTGATCCCCACCAGCACGTAGATCCCGGCCTCGGCACACGCGCACATGAATTTGTCGTGGGATTTGCTCGGGTCCACACTGTACAATCGGATCGTGTTGACGCCGAGCTCCTTCATCATGTCGATGTGGGAGCGCCAGACGTTCTCGTGGTCGTCCGAGGCCCAGTCGTAGTTGTTCACGTCGTACAGCTCGCCACCATTGGGGCGTGGGTAGTAGGCCATGCCTTTCTGACGGAACTCGAGCCCGCTACTCGAGTCAAAGAACTTGTTTCCCTTGGTGACGATAGGTGCGAGCCACGCGTCCGCTGGTTGCAGCAGTGACGAGCAAGCAACCACACCCGCAAGTGCCGCGAGCGAGAGGCGAAGCAAACCGTTGGGTGAGACCATCGTAGGCAGTCGGCTAGTGCTGGAAGATGTGATGGGTCTTGTGTCCGATTGTGATATGAGCCTTGGTAACGTGTGAGGCGAGGCACCGCTTTGATGGAAAAGGGGGATGAAAGAGAGACCGGTCTCAACGACGATAGGCCATCATGTTGATGGGCATGCGCTGGTGCGACCGGCCACAAGCATGGGAATGCGGGGACCCAGGATCCCAGCGATCTGGGAATGAGAGCGGGACAATCGGCACACGTCACAGACATGGTTGTGGGCAGGTATCACGCGAGTGCAACCAATGACCAGCCATACAGAGACAACGCCCTCTGCAGAAAATAGCGATCCTTTCAGTGCACCGCCTCACCCCGTCGCACCGTCGCAGCTCCCTCTTTGACTCACATGATCGGTTCTAGCAATAGATTATTGGCGGCGAACGCGATCCGCGCGTTCCGCTCCTCGAGGTCTGTGGCCGATATCACGTCTGCTTTGATCGCTACGATCTGCTCCGTATCTTTTCAGAGTAGGAAGCAAACGCGCTGAAAGGTTTCAGGAAACCTGTGCGTGTGTTTGGCGGAAGGGGATCCCCTGATGAGCGTGGAGTCAGCCGTTACTATGCGAAAAAAGCCATCACAATTGTATACTTAGATTTGTGGCGTGCTCACCTCCTGTCGAAGTTGGTTTCTAGCGGTATGTGGGTGCTGCACCGAAAGGGCGTGGGGACTTCATCCAGTCGGGTGCGCACAAGAGAACTTCAGCCGTGTAGCCGTGTGTAAGCTGTGCGAGTGCGAGAAGGACGACTGAAGAGCTATGGACCCCCATTCGACGCCGTCGAGCCCCGCGAGCGCTACTCCGGAGACCCCTGCCGATGTCTCGCTGCCGATCCGGTTTGGCTGCTTCAACTTGAAAGGCATAGGACCAGTGGCCGACGACGTTCGAGTGCTCCATTCTATTCTTCAGCACCCTGCTATGAGCCAGTGGGACATCATTGCACTGCAGGAATTGCGGTGGAAGGAAGACAACGTCGCCACTCGCTTAACAGAGGGGTTAAATATCGGAGATCAGTGAACGTTTCGTGGAAACAAGAACGCCGGCGTGCTCTTCCGCACAAATCAGTTCACCGACACGTACCGTGACGTCCCCAATGGTTACAACGAGCGCGTGGTGTGTGTGGTGCTCTCTGCCACTCAACACGCGCCATCGTACGAGATCTTCGTTGCATCTGTCCACGCTGCGAAGAATGGACTGACCAACGGACAGCGGCTCCGCAATGCGCCTCGTTATCTGGAGGCGGTCTCTTCCTCGGCGCGGAAGTATCAGCAGTCGCTTACAAGCTCTCCGTCGTTGCCCGACCTGCCCATTCTCGTGGGAGGTGACTTCAACGTATGTGTGGCCCGATCCATCCGGCCCCTCCGCTCCGTTGGGTGGACTATCGTCCCCTACGATGCGTCTGTGCGCCGCCGGAGCAGGTCCGTCATAGACTACATAGTGGTCAAGACCAATGACAATGTGTGGCCCACCGTGCTCTCCATCTGCAACCAACCCACTTTGACAAGAGTCGTCGATACTGGAGCAGTGAACACAGCGACCATAACGAACCACGACCCCATTGACTTGACCGCAACTCTCACCTTCCGTATGTGCCGGGTAGACGGCTGTCCAGCTCAGGGCAGAGCCTCAGGGGACCGCGACGAGTGCGAGGGTTGTGAAAATCCGACGTGCGCACTGTGTTTTGGTGTGTGTCACGGCTGTGGAGCTGCGGGATTCTGTCGCGTTTGCCTCGTCACACAGGCTCCATGTGGGAGATATGTATGTGACACCTGTTCTTATGAATGTTACGAGTGCTCGAAAATTGTCGGCGTTTGCATGACGACGGAGAGCGATTTGTGTGACTGTCGTGGTCCCGTGAAGTGTGAAGGACATTTTGAGAGATTGTGTGTGGGTTGCCGGATTCTCTGTGAGAACTGCGAAAAATGGTTCTGCAGCGAATGCATCAGAGACGACGAATGCCGCGACCACGACTTACGAGACGAAAACGACGAATCATCATCCGAAGACAACAGGATTTCCTATGAGTTTCCAAATGAGGGAGACGACGAAGAGGATACGAATTCGATGGCGGAATCCTTCCAATGGATAAGTATCAATCGTGGCGCGGTAGATGAAAATTACTGAACCTGAACTGCACCTCATCATTCATGCATAACGCTATTACGCTAATAGTATTTGGTATCATCAAAACAAAATAATCAAGCCAAGCCAGGTTACGGTGATTAAAATGTCTAGAGATACGATATCTGTCTGTCTGTCTGTCTGTGTGCTGGTCTGGCTGTGGTCGATGAGTCTGTCAGTGTGTATCGTCTAGTATCTCAGCTCGCCAAGTCTATCGGCCGTGAGCAGGTTGAGCAGCCACCCAGCCGAGGAAGAATTTCGTGGGGTGCTCATGCCCGACGCAGCACTGCTGGTCGTGCGCTTCATCGGTACCAGAGCCAATGGTGCTGGCGACATGGTCGAATGGTTGTGCTTGTTCTACAGGAGTTCTTGTGACTGAATACACCATCCGTTCATCCCACCCGTCAGTGTGTCTGCTCTTAACTAGTACAAGTACCCTCGTATCGGAACTAAAGAGACGTCTAGTTGGGTAATATATACCACTAAGTATCTATCAACGATATATCTCTAGACTACTGAAACCATATCTGTTATTTCATACCACTTTTTGCCCCTCTCTCTCCCAAACTGGTTGGAATCGCTCGAGTTGACACGTCTAGTTTCAAAATAGTTACGTCTATTTTCGTAATTTTCCTCTCCTGTTCTCGAGATTTTTTGGCGCGCTCGAAAACCGGCGGGTCAGTCGCTTCGAAGGGCAACCACCACCACCAGGGGAGACGGAGCCGAACGCCCCCGGCGACCGCCAGAAACGCGTGTCTAGCGGCGTCCCGAGCGCGAACGAGACGCGGAAACCCACGCGACGAGAATGCGCGGACGCTCCCGCGACGAACGCAGTGCGCGCCGTCGCATTCGACGGCGATCTCGCTCCGCGAGCCGCTCGCCAAGCCGTCGAAGTCCCCACGACGTGAGCGACGACGACGAGCTCGCGAGCACGCGCCGCAGCACCGCGTCGTCGGCCGAGGGCGAGGCGCTGAGCTTTGAGCACGTGGAGGCGATCCGCGGCGTGACGCTGCTCACGCGGAACGAGTATCCG
>JAADVY010000448.1:0-16585 GCA_023336035.1 Pythium plurisporium
GGCACCAACGCCGTCGCGCGCTGCACAAACTCGGCGTACCGTGTGGGGAACGGCTCGCTCGTGAGCGCGACCAGTGGCTTGGCCACACTCAGCAGCGGCGCCGAGCCGGTGGGGAACAACAGAGCGTCAGTCTCAACAGCCGTGGCGTCGATCCACTGGATGTGGAGGTCCGTTACAGCGGTCGTCAATTGCTCGGGGGCGAAGCTAGAGGTAGGTCCATCAAACTTGATCGTGAACGCTGCGTGCTGCAAAGAGCCATTGCCATCGGCGACTGGACCGCGGAACCAGTACATCCGATCCTGCACGTCGCTCTTGCGGACCCACTCCCCACGACGCTGCGCTCGGTCGGCTCGCACGGCGTAGGCAGCGAGGAGCTCGATCTTCTTGCGTCGCTTGTGCGTCTTCTTGCGGGTCGACGCATCACCGACCGCGTCGCCACACACCACGCAGATCTGCACGTGACAAAAATTGTCGAATCCACACTTGGAACATCTTGCTGCACCGCCCTGCGCGACGGTGAGCGCCTCGTCGGCTCGAGAACCGGCTTCGGCGATGAGCGGCGCGTTGAGATCGATGGTCTTCCAGTCCTTCTTGCTGCCTCGACACATGCAGACCAGGATGCCGCACATGAACACGAGACCGGCACCAAAGATGAGGCCCAACTTGAGTCCCATGTTGTCGTCGTCGCCAGCCATGGTGAGTGAGAATTGATCAGTCTTCAATCGAGCAAATTGGAATGTGAGAACGGATATGTGTTGATCGGCTCACGGCGAACCAGGTGATCGGCACGCGCACTTGTAAGAGCACCCTCCCCAGCTCACCATCAGGCTGACGAAGGTCACAAGCCCGTGACCGTGGTGGATGGTCTCATCTCCCAATCGGCCGACTTGCCCGGCTCTTGCTAGTGTCCAACGAGGCGCTGGAAAAATGGGTGGCATACTCAACTCGAGAGATCTGATGTCTTGTTGCACATAGCCGGGTTGGTGATCTCGTCCTGGCTATGTGCATTGGGTTCATTTAATTTTGACGCAAGCGGAAGGTGAACCCAACACCTCGGTCAACACTCGCAAACGCCCGCACCGCCGATGGCTGGGTCCGCCCACCAGTCGCAGCTACAGTACTGCATTGAGCTATCGTGGCTCTCGCACGAAAATTTGTCGTGTGGGCCCCGTGAAGGCCGGGTTCGGTCAGTTGCATCTCACGGTACGTAGCAGTCCATGGTTTACTTCAGTGTCGTTCCCGGCTTTTTGCACAGCGTAGATACCCTTTGAGACTGTGCCTTGGGCCGCTGAGATAGCGCACGACATTCAAGAACGCGTGGTGAGTTGAGCAGGTCTACGAAGCGCTGTTCTGCTTTGTTCCACCATCGTCGAGTCTGGCACATTCCATCGGCATCCCCTGTGCTGGTGGCCATTGGGTCTCTGCTGGCCACTTTTGATGGGCTCCACCACAAACACAGCGCAGGTGGTGCTGAGTGTGGCTCCAACCACACTTGGATGGCATACTCCACACGAGAGAGTACGAGATCGACTGCAGCTTCTATCCCGATCCCCTCTGACTCAAACTTCTAAAAGAGCACGGCTGACAACTGCTCGGACTTGTATAAAGTCTGTTCGGGCTACGTCCACTGGGTTCATGGCTTCGTTTTGGAAGATCTTCGCGCGCTTTCCGGGACGGGACACGTTGGCAAGCGCGACCGCCCCGTCCGACGGGACGGACGCCTTTGCCAACGTGAAAGCTAAATGCCTTCAGTATCCGTAGCTTCTGATAAAGCGACTTGATCAATATCGAGCGTTCTCCACACAGGTACTCGCCAAGCGCCACGGTGCTCAAGATCTTTTCCAATGGTGAGGGGCCATGGCGTCGATCGATGAACGCGTCGAAGTATCATACGAGAACACCGATCGTCGACGAACACGATGCTGCGATGTTTGCAAGCCGGGTTCTAGGTACTCTCTTGAGCGAGAGCGTTGTGGAGACCAACGATCAGCTTCTACAGTAGTCCACTGGGAAACAGATCCTGATCCCGATGGGTTCAAACAGACCACTCTTGGCAGGATGGGCAAGTGCGCGTCTGGTCGTGCGTATGACACTTGCACCTTCAATGTGGAGCTGTTGAAACCCTAGACAGGCGGACCTTTTTCAATTATCCCACTCGTTTTCTCCAAGCGTCACTTGTGCTTTCTTCACGTCCACATCTTACGCCGTTGCGCCTTGACCAAGACTACCCAGGGAACCAATACGACCATGGGCTCCTCGCAGTCGCTCGCGTACCGCGATCAAAACGTCACCTTCCCGGCCGGCCACTACATCGCCACCGTGAACAAGCGCTTCGTCAAAGACCGCGTCGTCACACTCGCCCTCCCCAGTCAGTTCTGGTCGCAGCCGTGTGACCACGACACCATCATCCGCGACATCCACACCAACCAGCCCGTCTTCAAGCTCGGGCCCATCAGCGAACAGGACGCGACGGCTCCGCACCGCCGTCGCCTCCTGCTCGACGCTTATGGCGTGCCCGTCGTTGGCATGGAACGCCACGACAAACCGCCGCGTTCGGCTCAGTACACGGTGATTCCAGGCGGCGCAACTTGCAAGGCGGCACTTTGTTCCTTCAACACACAGATGCTCGGCATGTACGAGCCGCCGATGCTGCTCGAGTTCACGGACCCCGTCTCTGGTCAGCCGATGATCGTCAGTGTCAAGGGCCAGTGGCAGTCGCGCGATGCTGTGATCACGATCACGTCCGATCGACGTCGCAACAAGACACTTCACTCTGTCGCACGTATTTTCTTCCAGAAAAGCCCGCTGGACGAGACGTACTACATGGACGTCGCGCCGGGTGTGGACTTGTCGCTCATGGTGCTCCTGGCTGCAGCTATGGACGAGCAGAGCAAGAAGCACATGACAGATTCAGACCGTCTCCACTTGCAACGCGTCGCCCAGGAAGCAGAAGAGCGCCAGCAAAAGCAAGCGCCTCCGTTGCAGCAGTCAAAGAAGCTGTCGTTGGGCAATACGACCAAGCCACGAGCGGCATAAGTAGTGTAGCTGGATAGTGTCTTGAACTGCTCTGAAACGACACCCACTCCGTGCAAACCACACCTTGATTCGAGTTTCCGAACACCAATAATTCAAATCCATTGCGATCTGGGTTTATTCATATGCGCCACCTGCAAGACTCGTTAAATATGGCTGGGTTCCTCCTTGATACGGTTCGGTTCCTCCTTGATTTGAACCAGCTCAAAGTCGTCACATGGCTGGGCGGATTGGAATACAATCCGTTTCCGAGCTTCGTCCCATGCGAGCAGGTCTGACACAAGGGAAACCACATCTTGGGCGACCTCAACACCGAACTGGATGCCCGTGCCCGCTGCGTAGCTGGCCAACGCGCCTTGGATATCTGCCATACGCCTTAATCGCACGAGAACATCTGGACAAATGCTCACGTGGCACTCAGTCGAGAAAATAGCGAGAAACTCGCTGTTGTCACGCAGCAAAGCGAGGTGACGACCTCCGTATTGGGTATCTGCTTGACGGAAATTCTGGAGCGACGAGCGAACATCAAGCGCGACACTCACGAGGATATCATCGAGCATGCGAATGCCATGCTGAACGACTCTGCTCGGCTGGAATGGTGCTTCATACGCGAGGTATTTCAGTTGCCGATCCCAGATGTGGCACAAGGGCAAAAACAGCGCGATGTTTTGAAGGAGAGGTCGAGGAAGCCGCATGGTTCGATCAAGCAACACGTTCAGGCGATGCCGTTCCTGCGACTTGAAGGCTGGTACGAGCGTCGCTCGAGACAAGACATACAAAGACGACAGTCGCATAAGTTCTGCGTACCGTTCTCGTCGTTGGGCTTCTCGCATCAACCTCAGTTGGTTCTGCAACAACAAACGCGTCAGTAAACCTGTTACCATGAATTGAAGTCACATAGAAACTTACCGAGACCGTGATCTTCAAGAACAAGTCAATGTGTCCACGACGATGAGCAGTGTCAGCGGCCGTCTTATGACGATCATCCTTGAGGAAAATGTCAGCGCCGGCCGTCAAAAGAGCTTCCACAGCTTCCGTGTGACCGCGTTTTGCAGCCAAAAGCAGAGCTGTGCTCCCTTGTCGGGTCTGGGTGTTCACGTCGGATCCAGCCTTGATAAGGATCGTCGCGATGTTTGCATGGCCACGTTGCGCAGCAAGCATGAGGGCAGTCATGCCTTCATTGTTCGCCGCATACGCCAGAGCACCCTTGTCGATCAGAAACTGCACTACAGCATCACGGCCTTCTTGCGCTGCCCGCATGAGCGGTGTCGTGCCCTTCTTGTTCGAGTAGTTCTGGTCAGCTCCGAACTCCAGTAACACATCCACGACACCCAAGTGGCCGAAATGAGCGGCAGGGATGAGTGCCATGTTCTTCGATTCCTCATTTGCTCCGTGTTCCAGAAGGAAGCGAGTCGCGCCTTCGTGACCCTTTTGGGCAGCGAGCAACAATGCATACGGGCGCTTCTCCTGAAAGAAAAAAGGACAAGAAGCAATCGGTCAGTCCTCCGAAACCTACAGCATGGACAGTAGCGTAGACGTACACTAAACTGGTTGACATCGGCCCCTTCTTCAACGAGAAGCTGGCACAGCCCGACGAGCTCTTGCCGCACGCAGATCATGAGCAGTGTGAGTCCCGACTCATCTTCCGCCTGCACGAGCCGACTGATCATCTCGTTGCCATTGGGCGTCTTCTTCATCAGCTTGAACAACTTGTCCACCAAGGCCTCTTTCTGCTCTTTGGCCGAATGGAAGATCAAATGCTGCATATCCTCGTAACTCACATCACTGGATAGGTAGCACTGCGCGGTCGCGAGCGAGTCCGGCTGGTGGAGAAGATTGTCGCACATGACCATGCTCAGCTGCTGCAAGTCTTCATCGTCCGTGTTCGACTCCTCGGTCGCGGCCGTCTCGTGGTCATGGTCGTGCTGGCCGTGGTGGGCTTCATCGGCCATCATCGCGACGCCCACGGCCGCGTCCGCGACGAGTTCGTCATGGTGACGCCCACGCGGCGGCTCGTCATCGACGTCCATCGGCTCATGCTCGCGAGGTTCGTGGTCGTCTACGTGGACGTGGCCGTCCACGACCACGGAAACCGCACGCGCAATGTCGTGGAGGTTGCCGTGCTCGCTTGGCGCCGTCGTCACGCCCTGCGAAACCGTCGGGAGCGAGCCCGGAATCGCCGCCGTCGTCGCGCCCGTGTACTGGAGAATCGGCGTCGTCATCCGCTGGAGAAACGTGCGGAAGAAAAGCGACGCGCGCTCGCGGTCGCTGAGCGGGAACGGCAACATCGAGCCGTGCGACGCTGCACGCTGGGCGTCTAGGTCAGCAGCTTCTTCTTCTCGCGTACGTAGCGGCTGCGGATCGGCCGTGTCGTCCTCGCGACGACGCCGGCGAGGCGATGGGTCCGAGTCGAGCCGCGCGCGCTTGCGCGAGGGATTCTGACGCTCGTCGTCGGCCATTTTCGGTTATTCGACCACGGATTGATAGCGCCGAGCGAGCGCTTCCGTGTGGTATAGTGGGCGTTGTGGGAATCGCGCGTGGAGAGCAGCTACGGCGCGCAGAACGTCGGCGTCGAGGGGCGTTCGATGGGAGCGAGCGGAACGCTACACGCGCATACAAAGAAGAAGACAAACGAAGGGAGGAAAAAACCACGGTCCACGTGGGACCGCGACGGAAACCCAGAGTATATGCATTCTAACAGGTCCAGAACCCTAATGGAATCTTTCAACTATTACAGCTGGCGCCCACTTATAGACTATCAAAGGTTTAACAACCATCATTCTGAATAGTCGAATGTTCCGTTTCAAGGTGTTGACTGTTCATTCATATCAAAATGCGGTATGCTCGCTTCAGTCCCTTGATGAAGAGAAGGGAAAGCTCCAATGGGTGGGGGGAAACTTTGCATGCGTCTCTACGTCGCCAGGGGGGGCCGCTGGACTCTCTCTCTCTCTCTCACTGGCTTCTGATGGTTATGTCGTCTCCACCTCTTCAGCCGTCGTCCCGCCGACCGCAGTAACATCGTGATCAGTTGCTGACTGGTGCGGCGTCAGCTCGCAACGTCTCGTGAAACGATTTCCCTCGGATTGCGTCTATTCTTACGAGAACCCCCTCCTCAGCGTCTGTATCGCGTGGTTGAATCCGACACCCTCTCTCACTCTATACAGTCCATCGCTCGTGCACAACGCAGAGGTGGTCTCCATGGCCTCGGTGGCGCCGGCGCGCCCGGGCTCCGCGACGGCGTTCGTACGGCCCCATGAAGCTCCGCAAGCCCCGCCGCCTCTCGCGGACCCGCGGGCCCACTCGCCGTCCCGCAAGCGCCTCTCCGCGCGGCTCAGCATCCGTGAGTCGATGCGTGCGCGGTCCAGTTCGGTCGAGTTTTTCATGAACGAAGTGCGCAGTGCGTTTGACCCAAACTCGCGCGCGATCCACGTTTGGCACCAGCTGCTGCTCGCTGCACTGCTTTATGAGATCCTCATGCTGCCGTTCATCGCGACATTTCGACGGCAAGACCAGCAGTGGCTCGGGCCCGAGTTTCTTGGCGTGTACGCCTGTGAATTGCTGTTTGTCGTGGACGTGTACGTCGAGCTCAACACAGGGTACTACGAAGACGGCAACGTCATGATGGATGCCTCCAAGTCGCGGCTCAAGTACCTCAAGTCGCCGCGCTTCTTGCTCGACCTCGCGGCGTTGCTCCCAATATCGCTCATCTACCCGACCGTGAAGAAGCTGAAGATCGCACCGGTGTTTTTCGAGTTTCACAAGTTTCTTCGGTTGTGGCGACTCCCAAAGTATGTCGCAATGCTCGACGATTTCTATGCGCGGTATTTTGTGGTACTCAAGATGTTCAAAGTGCTGCTGGTGACCATCCTGCTCTCCCACAACGTCGCGTGTTTCAGATTCCTATTTGGATATGACGAGCACCACCATGATCATTGGCTCCCCGATGCGCCAGTGACTGCCGAGGAGAAGGACGAGCACTCACCATATTTGATGTCCTTGTTCTGGGCATTCGGTCTGCTGACAGGCCTTTTCGAAGGCGAGCTCCCGTCGACGATATTCGAGTTTCTCTTTACGATCTTTGTCGCGCTGTGCGGTTTCTCGCTGTTCACGTACGTATGTGCGACATTTTTCATGATCTCCAAGTGTGAAAGTGGCCATCTTGCGACGTCGGAGGCGCGCATAAATCAGCTCAAGCACCTGCTCTCGTTTCACAGAGTTCCAGATACGCTCCAAGTTCAAGCCATCGACTACTTGAAACGATACTATACTGAAAGCGAGTCCAATGATCGCGAAGCTGTGAAACTCCTGTGTCCATCCATCGTGAAGGACATTCAAGTCGAGCTACTGAAAGAAGCGGTTCGCAATATTCCGTTTTTCAAAGACTGCAATAGCCAATTCATCGTCGCCATCACCAGTTTACTCGAGATGATATCGCTCCCGGCAAACATCGTCGTCTTTAGTGTTGGAGATGAAGGCGACGCGATGTACGTGGTCAACTCTGGTGTGTTGCAGGTCCTAGTGAAAGGGATCAAGATTCGTGAAGTCCGCAAGGGAGCCTTCTTTGGTGAGATGGCGTTGTTTTTGAATCGGCCGCGATACGCAACAGTGGTAACGTCGACCTACTGCACGCTCTACAAGCTCGTCCGGTTTCATGTTGAGCGGTTGTTCGAGGGATATCCGGTGTATGCTACTCAAATTCCGAAGCGAGTTGAAGAGATGGCTCGTGCGCTCTTTGGTCGAATATCTGGAGAAGCCATGATAATCCCTGATCATGAGTTGAATGATCACGCCGATGGCCACAAGAAAGGCGAGGGAAAAAAGCTATTCGCGAACCTCATCCGCAAGCACGTCAAGAAAGACAAGACCAAAATCGCGCCTTCAGCTGATGAATCTACGACGGCAAAGTCTGAACCCGTTTCTCCCGAGTTGCCCTCTCCTACTCTCCTATTGGCTGTTCAAGCTCTTCGCAAAGCAAAAGCGCGTACAGACATACAGGAAAATACCGAACAGAGCAGCAGGAATGGGCCGCCTCAACAGGAGCTTAAGTCGCCCGACAGCAAAACAGAGGCGACGGCCAGCACGCGTCCGCCATCTGAAGTTTCTCCTCTTCCTCTCGCTGACGTCCCTGGGGTACTAAGCCGAAACACCGCAAAGGCGTCAAGTACGTTGAACGATCTGTACAATCATATTGGATGGAGTGCGTCGCGACGGAAGCGGCAGTCTTGGTGGTCAAAATTGCTTCTGTCAACTGCTATCGACAACGAGTCAAGAGTGCGCATGTGGTGGCTGGCGACAATTCAAGTGATCCTCGTTTACAACTGGTTCTTAATTCCCGTCCAGTTGGCGTTTTTGGCGCTCCAGCGAAACACGTGGTACATCGTCATGTTCAACACTCTCGCGGATATCGCACTATGGGCGGATTTATACGTGAATTTGAATTTGGCGTACACTGAAGACTCGGAGAAAATATGGGACACAACTCGAACAGCAACGCGCTACGCAAAAACGTGGCTCGTTTCTGACATTTTGTGCGTTTTCCCGTACTGGTTCTTTGCCCAAGCATCTCATCACGCGATTCCTCGAGTACCAAGACTAGTTCGACTGATTCGTCTGAAAGGTCATCTAAGGGAAATCGACGAGTTCGTGCATTTTACGAGCAAGCAGCGCCTGTTACTGTTTGGTATGCTACTCGTTGTGTTGTATCACATTGTAGCTTGCCTACACTTCAGCATCACGCACCTTGAAGGCTTCAGTGCTTCGTACAACGCATGGATACCTTCGGATGATGTTTTTCTTGCGCCATTGAATGCATCCCATTTCATTGCCAAAAACGAGCGATTGTATCGTCGTGACGATCCATATGTACTCAGCATCGGCATGAAGCAGTACTTCAGATCGCTGTACTATGCTGCCAACGTACTCACGGCACTCGGCCTCACTATCGAGCCGGCGAGCGACGTTCAGTATGGCGTCGCATTGCTGTTTATGCTTAGTGGCTTCTTCATCACTGCCATCGTCGTTGACAACGTCCAGAAACGCTTTACAGCCTCAGCCTACGAGCAAAAGGAATTTTTTGCGACTAGATCGCAAATTCAACTCTTTCTTCGAAGGCAAAACGCGCCGTTGGTAATTCATAAGCGAGTCAACGCATTCCTTGACTATTGGTGGTCTGCTCATCGCGGTGCAGTGATCAGCGAGCTGCTTGATGAGCTCCCAGAGACTATCAAGCAAGAAATTCTGCACAATATTTGCGAGCCGGTTCTGCAAACACTTGCGTTGTTGAACGGTGTCCGCCCTGTCTTATCTGAGCTAGAGCGAGTCTTTCTCGACAATGCGCGATTCATTCTATACGGCCAAGGAGAGATTGTCTACAGACAAGGCGACTTTGCGAGCGGTTTGTTTTTCTTGCTCTCCGGTGAAATATGTGTTGTTGCTAGTGGTGCGCTGCCACGATCAATTCATCAAGGCGGATTCTTTGGAACAGCAGCGCTGAATACGGATGGGAACACAGTCAGTTATGCAGAGCGCGTGACAGCCACGAGCGGCAGCATGGTTATGTTCGTGTCACGAGAGCACCTCAAGGCCATGACTAGTACGTACGCATCGTTGGTCGACTCGTTGCGAGCACTCGAAAAACGATTGATGGATCCGAAGTTGGCAAGGGCTTCACGTGTCAATATTTTCCCGAGTGAGATGCGAAGCAACGGTGGGGCTGTCACGAGGTGGTTGGCATGTTTCGAGCGAGTCTTCGACCCAGATTCTCTGCAGATGCTGGCATGGGAGACGTGGTTATTCGTAATCATGACGATCGAGTGGATATTGATCATGTTCTTCATTTGCTTTGGCGTCTCAGAGCACCGGACAGCTACAGCTGACGCAGTGATGATGCTCATAGAGCTGCATTTTTTTGTTGACATGTTCGTTCGAAGTCATCTCGGGTACTACGCGTTTGGTAACAAGGTGATGATACCAAAGCAGATCCGCACAAGATACTTTCGATCACGTGAATTTGTCATCGACCTAATCGCACTCATGCCCTTCTTTATGGTCAACTGGGGGATGCACCCATCGAATCGCAATGAAGCACTCAACTTTAATAAACTGCTAAGACTATCGAAGGTGCCGACACAGTTCATGGCGCTCGAGAACAAGTACATCAAGCGCACCTTGGAACTCCGACTGTTCAAGCTTGTGTATTACACGTTTCTGCTCATCCATCTTCTAGGCTGCGTCTGGTTCGACTTTGCATCGAATGCCTCTGGATTACATTCTCTTATCCACGACGAGACTGACAACGCAACACTGAAGTCAGCCTTTGGTGCTTTCCCATGGATGCCCCCAGCCTCTCTCGAGTACGCTAGCCCGAGTTTACAGTACTTCGCGTCTTTGTTTTGGTCGTTCGGTCTCATGTCAGCCTCAAGCACCGGTGACCTTCCGAAAACGGTATCGCAAAGCATTTGCAACATTGTCACGATGACATTCGGCTTTTTCCTCTTCGCATATGTGATCGGGAACTTTTCCGACACAATCGAGCTAATGGACGCAGAGAATCGCGAGTTTTATGCCAAACTGAACTCGCTTCGCCATCTGATCGCACACTTCAAGCTGCCAGTTCCGATAGCTGAGAAGTTTAAGAACTATTTCTTCTTCAAGCGGTACCATTCGATCACACAGGAGCACATTCTCGAACGGTGCCTCCCTCCTTCTTTACTCACGGACATCCGCATGGTACACTTGCAGCCAATGATCGCAAAAGTCAGCTTCTTGACAGGTATGGATGCAAGTGTCACTCGAATGCTTGTGGCTCAGTTCAACCAAGAGTTGATCGTGAAAGATGAATTCGTGTACAAGTTTGGGGAGAAAGGCAGTGACATGTATTTTGTTTTTACGGGAGTACTCTTCACACTTCTCCCGCCGGAGGAGTTTGCTCGCGAGTCGTCGGTAATTGAACGGAAGGCCTCTTTGGTTGGTGTGAAGCTGGGTGCTACCAGCGATGACGTAGCTTCAAATGCCACAGCGCCAAGATTTGTTCCAAGCGTGTCACCCATGATGCAATCGACGAACACTTCGGATCGGATGACTAAGCTGAACGAAATCACGGCCGGTAACTACTTTGGGGAAAACGCGCTCTTCTTCAACAGCGTTCGAACGTCTTTCGTCCAAGCATCCACATCGTGCATTCTCTACAGTCTTTCGCGACAGTCCCTCGAGTTGGTCTTCGAGCGATATCCAGATTGGAAGGATAAGGTTTTGCGAATTGTTACGATCAATCAAGAGCAACAGCGACTCAATCGTCTAGCGTACGAGGAAGAAAAAAGTTCAGTCATTACAACGATGATCTCGCAAGCGGAGCCCACCACCACAAGGGCTGATCGGACAGAAGAAGAGATGCTTGTGCTCCGCAGAATGAAGTCTATCTCCGGTAAGAGAAGAGGTAGTCGAACAGCGTCAGCGCTTATGGGCGACGGAGCAGAGAAAGTGAATACTGGACGATCAGTGTTGCATCGGGCTGTTCGCGCGTGGCTTCACGAAGCTATCAACGGGGCCACTGCTCAGAGTCGTCATCATTTGATATGGCTGAGGTTGATCACGACCGCGACGGTTTTTATTTCTGTACTTGTTCCATACCGAATTGCGTTCGACTCGTTGATGCGTCCCGGTTGGATTCCGATCATTTGCCGCGAGCTTGAACTGGTGTGTGAGTTCGTTTTTCTCTTCGATATGTGGTTCAACTGGCGACTCAAAGGCAGCCACGACTCAATGGAACTCTATGAGCAAGACCACCGCCGATCGTATACTAGGGAACGGCTCAAGTGGGACATGATAGCAGCATTCCCGCTTGACTATTTGCTCTACAGTTTGTCGCCCAGTCCATGGTATCGCATCAACCGATGTGTAAAGACGATCAACCTCGTTCATTACATGCAAGAGATCAATCGTCGCAGCATTTCAAACGAGATGAAGCGCCTACGCATCGCGTGCCTAATGTATGTGCTGCTCATCTACTGGAGCGCGTGCATGTACTTCGCGATAGCGGTCGACGACGGATACGGCGATGACTGGAACGCTTGGCGCCCATCATCATCCTTACAAATCCCCGACGATGATCACCCAACAACTAAACTACTTACGCTTCGATTACTGCGAGGACTGTTTTATGCGACGACGGCTTTCGTGAAGAAAGGGAAAACATTCACGCCAGACTCGACGGCGCATTTCGCGTTCACCATCATCACATGCTTCGTCGGTCTGCTAGTCATGGCATTCATGCTCGGCGAGATTGCCAGTCTATTCATTTCCTTTATCGGAAATGAAGTCGAGTATCGCAAAAATCACATTGCTGTCGAGTTATATCTCGGCCGCTGGAAGATCCAAGGTGGTCTAAAGGCGCGTACTCAGGCTTTCTTGTCGTCGCTTTGGTCTTCTCACCGTGGAGTGGACTACCAATCCTTGTTGGAGGACGTACCGACGTGTGTGCGCATGGAGTCCGTCCTCGCTATCGCAAACTATCCACTCAAGAGCTTCGCCGTCAATGTTTTTCGCCCGATCAGCCGTAGTCGTGCAAGCGAGGAACAGCAAGCAGTTAGTCTGGATATTTTGACTCAGGGACTCGCGCAACGACTCAAGTTTGAAGGATACCCGCGTGATGAGCGTGTTCTCGTTGAAGGCAGTATTTCCAAGGCGATGTATTTTGTGGTCCGCGGTTACTTGCGGTCGGCTAGTCGGTCCCATCCAACAGTGCTTGGACAACTCTCGTACGTGAAGGGTGACTACTTTGGTGAGAGTGGATTGCTGGGCTACTCTGTCAGCGCATTCACAGTCAGCTCCATGCGTGCCTGTGACTTGTTGTCTCTGAGCGCGGAGGCATTGCTGGAGGTGTTGCACGCTCACCCAACGTTTAGTCTCGCACTGAAGATAGCTGATAACGCGGCGCGAAAGATGAAGGTGATGCCACTTGCTTCAAACGTCCGCACAATGGAGGTCCGTTGGGGCCAGATGCTCGTTGATACCGTCAATGGCGAGCTGCAGGCGTGCGACCAGCCAACAACGGATGGACTAGCCCGACGGCGAATGAAGAAATTACGTGCGACGATTGATCGGCTTTTTGTCACTCGTTCATCCGACGAATGTTATGCTTCGTTTCGCCCGTTTCTGCAGCTCGTTGTATCGAACGGCTTCACCCACTTGCATGGAACCCCTCCAGTCTTGAGCAAGCAGTCGTCGCTGACGATATCGTTGGGCCCGAGTGAGCCAAATCCAATTCAAGGCACATTGCCTGAGCTAGTGAATACACTCTCTGGCTCGCTCGAGGCTGAACAACGACAGGCTGTACCCGGCACAGACGATTCCGCTTCTAATGGGCAGCAAGCAAGACAACAAGATGTTCCTCCCGATCAAGCAGCGCGTATGGCGTCTGTTAATGAGCTTCAGGCAGTAGAAGACTTGGAGAAGATGCTCGACCAGACAGACGGCGTGGCACGTCAACACACGCCGACCTTGCGGTCTCGTGATGCGCGTGACGCAGATCCGGAAAAAGTGCGGCAAGAAACCAACGGCCCATCACTATCAATTCTCTCGCCGCGCACTCCTAGCGGTCGTTCGGGGCGGTCCCCTTCTCCACATCTACACCGGAGATCGCTCATTTAATGGCACACACGCATGGTTCACATTCTGATCTCATGTAGCCATTTTGTTGGTTGCGATCGAAAGTTCGCATCGCACTTAGCCCCACACGACGTCTGAAACGACGCGACGGACGGGGACTTGAAGTGTGCGTCGATGGAGCGTGGACTCGACCTCTCTCGCCAGGGGCTGACCGCCCTCGCGCAGATACCTGGTGACGTCGTGCATCACGCGGAGCGCGATGGTGAGTCGTATGCACTGAGTCTCGCGCAGAACCGACTTGTCCACCTCGATGGTATCCACCTCTTCACAAATGTCGTCCAGGTGAGACCGTGGATGCTGTACTACGATGAGCAGATACGAGACTAATATGGTGCACAAGGACAGCTGGATCTGTCAGGCAACCAGCTCGAGTCTCTAGACGGGATCGACGCACTCGAACAGCTCGAGAGCCTGAACGCGTCGCGGAATAACCTCACGACGATCGACGCACTCGCAACTCTGTCGCGACTCCGTGTGCTCAACATCGCCGAGAACAAGCTCACACAGATCGACGTTCTGCGTCCGCTCAAATCGCTCGTCGCCGTAGATGCATCGTACAATAGCATCACAAAGTGGCCCCAGCTAAGTCAGTTGTCAAAGCTCGAGGTGCGTTCGGACATCCGTGATGCGTCGATGCACAGAAGAGGCTCACACGGTGGATGCTTTGCAGTCAGTTGACTTATCCAGCAATCAGCTCCAAGCCTTCCCTGTGGGCGTAGCCGTTCGGATATTTCCACCAAGTCTTCGACGGCTCTCCCTAGCAAAGAACCAGATTCAGGAAGTGAGTCTCTCGTCTTGAGTACTGGCCTGGCCTTCAGTACTAACGGGAAGGGCCCCGTTTGCCGTAGCTTTGTGGTATTGCAGCACTCGGGATGTTCCTACAGAACGTACAGACCGTCAAACTTGATGGTAACCCCGCAACACAACGCGTCCTCCGTGATGGCGGATGTCTGGATTTTTTGTGGGTCAATCTGTTCGCGAGTGTCGAGTTTGCAAAAGGTGCTGGCATGCATCGCGATGATTTTGTGGTGCCGGTCCAAGTAGTCGAGGCCGTCGAAGACGCAATTGAGAGAGGAGATGAACCAGTGCTTCAGCAGTTTCTTCTTACCGGTACTGCTCCGGTACGAGGAGGAGCCTCCGAAGTTTATCGCCCCCAAATGGCTCCACAGTGGGCTCTACCTGCCCGAGAAGATCCGATTGCATCCTCTATAACTGATCGCAGCCGACGCAATGGATCCTCATTGCCAGATCCACCAGTGCAGCCTTCGATTTCGTCATCTGATGGGCTATCAAAAGAAAGCAAAATGGAAATGTGGAAGCGGATTATGGACGAGCGCAAGGCCCAAGAGCAGCGAGAGATAGTTCCCGAGCGAGAGAAACCCGCTGCTCGCACTCCAGCAATGCAAACGAACCAGCGCGTCTCGCCACCACCTGCTCCGCCGCTTGCATCCAAGGTCATGGCCATTTCAAAGCCTGAGCCGACGACTCACGCCATGGAAATTCCATCAGTGCCTTCACCAACGCCTGCACCAAAACCGCGGCGAGAAATCTCGGTTCCCAGTGCATCAGGCTCAACGTCAACTATCGATGGACTTGCGAGCCAGATCAAGGCAATGAATGAACAGGTCTCGGGCATGCGCAAGTACATGAACGTGTGGATCAAACGCGAGCAGCTCACTCGAGACGTCGCGGTAAAGCGTATTCAGCGGTACATTCGCCACCGCCAATGGATCCGATATATTGGTGAGTTGGTGAGACGAAGTCGAGCGAGGAGGCGACTCGAGTACGGCGTTGTGGCGTGCTCATCGACTCGCATCCAGCCGGTACCCATAAACCAGCGCCATCTCCACATCTACGCGACTGTGATCCAACGCCACATACGTGGATGGCTCTCGCGTTTTCGTGTGAGTCGGTGGATGTACTACTCGGACGCAGCTGTGAAGATCCAGCGTGCATGGAGGTGGAGACGCCAGTCGTGGGTCTCAGTGAAGCGCGAGCTGGGATTGATGACGAAGCACTCACAGGCTACTCTGTCGTTAGCACTTGCGAATGCAGTCACTACACTAGCTCGGGATGTTCGACAGCTCCAGCGTGTGTTCGTCGTGCAAGAACAAGTGCTAACTCGTCAGTCGCGTGAGCTCGCGCAGTACAAACGACTGGCCGAGATCACTTGGGCACCCAGTGCGGTGAACATACAGGTACAAAGTTGCATGGTGAATTTGTTGAGGATATGGCACGTTCTAACTCTGCAGTGTGCCTGTAGCGCCTATGGAGAGGTTACGCCATTCGACGCAAGTCGAGTGCTGTACTTTCAACTTCAAAGAGGAAGGAGAATCACTCGCGCGACGCAGAGATTGCGTCGTTGCGGGCAGAGTTGGAGGCACTCAAGCAAGTCGTCCAGCGGCTAGTTGAGAAGAACTAAATACCAGCACTCTTTACTCTCAGACCTCGTCTCATGCCTCGTTGGTTTTGCCTGCCTGATCTGGAGGCTGGTCCACTGAAGGAGCTGTATCTGCTGGCGGTAGAACCAACGGCGCCACTTCCAGCACGCCCTTTTCCATCGGCTTGTTCTTGATAATCACGTTCGGGCCGTAAATGCCCTTGCGCAATCTCGTCAGTGCGTACACGATCGTATTCGGCCGAAGCAGTGTACACGGGTCCGTCACAGTGGAGCAACCGAGCTGCGCGTAGTCACCCAGCACGACACCGATCTTTTTGCGGCCGGTATTGTACCGCGTGCCCGCCACCTCCACGAGAATCTCGTTGAACGACGTGTTGTAAAACAAGTTGAGATTCGCAGTGGTGACTTGGTTTCCGAAATGGCTCTTGTACCCACAGATCGAGTCGCCACAATACCCGGGATGGCACAGCTCGGCGTTGTCCATGA
>JAADVY010000449.1:0-16564 GCA_023336035.1 Pythium plurisporium
CCTGGAGTGCGATCGCCACTTCCTCCGACTCGGCTCGTTGCTTCGCATACCAGTAGGACGGGATGGGAGACTTGCCGCTCGCCCAGCTAAACACGAACGGATGAATCTCGGACGGGAAATCGCCGCGGGAGATGAGCTGGCCACACAATTGAATCGCGTCGTCCAACGAGTTGTCAATGCCGTGGACGAACACGAGCGCTTCTTTCTTGTGGTAGTGGTGGCTCTCTTTCTTCTCCACCTTGGTGAGGGCCGTGGGCTCGATGGACTCGCTGTACTGGGTCGCAGTCACGGTGTGGTCGCTCACGATCTCGTTGGTCTCCGTGTCCCGGTAGAATACGTTGTCCAACGGAGTGCGTAGCGTCGCAGCACAATCAGCGGCGCTGCGTGGTGCATTTGCTTGACCAAAGAAATGCTCCACGTGAGGCAAGAACTTGAAGAAGCCCCCAGCAACCGAACACTCGATCCGAGCCACTCCCCACCGCACTTGCTTGTCCTCGGGGAACTTGGGGATATAGTACGTCTCGTTGTGTTTCGCTTCGGTCCGGTAGAAGCCATAGGCGACTCGGATCTGCTGGCTCGCGTAACCCGACCCACACTCTCGACTCGTGAATGGACCGATTGGAATGCCATGTTCCCATGCGCCGACCAGCATCTCGCCGTGGTAGGAGGTGTCTTTCCATATGCCAAAGCCATGGGGTCGGAAGTGTTCGTCCAAGCCACCCGTGTACTGGATCGTGTATCGACGACGCGAGGCCCAGAGCCAGTGAAGCGAGAACGCTCTGTACGTGATGGTGTTGGCGCGACGACCGCGCTTGATGGCAAACCACGCGGCCGTGTCGACCCACTCGCGCTTGATGGCCAACGGGTACAGATGAAATACCACACCGTACACCAACAGGATCGCCGCCTCGACAACGACCAATACGACAAGTGTGATCGACTGAACGACGCGGTGCGGATGGGCAGGCGTGGAGCGCGTCATCTCAAAGAGCCCAGCGTCGTCGAACAGAGCGAAGAACGTGACGTGGGCGATCACGGCGCAGTACACCATCAGCAAAAGCAGTCGACTGCGTTTGCGGCGAGCAATGTACTGGACGGCGAGCAGCGCAGCAAGCACGAGAACCGCCGACTGGAGCGTGACTTGCTCACGTGGTTCATCAACCGCACTGGTGAGCAGCACGACAACGACCGTGTAGAGCCACACGAGCTGTGCGAGAATGGTCATCGGCTTGGACGGCTACAGGAACAACGACGACAATTGGTGAGAGATCCCAGCAGAAAGAGAGTCGAGTTTCAGTGATACTCACGCCGGGATAAATCCCTTGGTACTGCCGTTGCATGCGTCGCTGGTTCATGAACTTGAAGGTCGCTGCATAGTTGAACGCCGTGTCGGAGAACTGATCGTGCGGATCGTCGTTCACGATGAACGACTCGTGGAGCGTCTTGATCATGATTCAAAGCTTCCCGGTACAAGTGGCCAAAATGCGGAATGAGAAGACTGTTTTTCACAGCTCCGTGCGCATGTTGAACCGATGGCTGTGTTCCTTCTCGTCGTTGGTAACTGACGGAAGTAGGTACACCGGGGACTTCATGTGTTGTTCTCACCCAGATTCATCGAAGCGCTGCAACGAAGATGGGAAACTTCGCAAGTGGCACGAGTTGTGCGCATTGACTACCAATGAGACCGGCACGTGCATGGACCATTTGTCTCATGTGTTGGGTGCATCGACTTTTTCTTCCCCCGAAAGAAAAAGATCACCTGCGTGGACAGAAGTGAAGCCATGTTCCATCACACGTCGCAGATTTTTCGACTGTCGCTGGCGTTCGAGCTTTTGAAGCCAAGAGAAAAAAAAAGACGTTGGAGACCCACTCATCGCTGCATTTTCTTTCCCACGAGTCGTTTCTCGAAGTCGTGGGGTACGACTTCGAGAAGCGGCATTTCTCTGTCTTTGCTGTCTTCTTCTCTCGTCAAAAAAAGAGAACGAGGTGAGCTCGTCTAGTCTCCCAATTAACTCATACTGAGCGTACATACTCATAAATATGAATGTGAATTGTACTTAAACTGTACTTAGTCGTAAAATGTTGAAGTACGATTCACATTGCATCGCACTTGGCATGTATAAAGTATTACTATTAATACGATTCACATTGCATCGCACTTGGCATGTATAAAGTATTACTATTAATACCAGTAGCGTACTTTTCGAAAATACGATATCATAAGTACGCAGCTCTCACTGTAAGCACATCATGCTCGATGGTTTTACCGTAAAAGGGTCCAAGCCAAAAGGTCTGAGCTCGCATCCCATTTGCAATCGCTCCAATAGAGCTGCACGTCGTGAATACATCACATGTAAAATGGCCGATCGCTATGTAAGTTTGCTAACACACAGCAAGTTCAAATCAAACGAAGTCCCTGTCAGATCTCTGCCGGACAGTGAGCTCTCTCAAACGATATCCTTCGGTGTGGAGAGGAAGATGAACACATTGCCCTCTCGTCGCATGAGCCCTGCACGGCCATACGCTCGACGTTTGTGTAGAACGAGGTCCCGAATGTCTTCCACGATCGACTCGTTCATGCGGAAGTAGCTGTGGCGGTTGCCCACGTTGGTGTCCGTAAACGACGTATTGACGACATCGACATCCACGTGAGCGGCACTGCTGGCCGCGTCGTCGTCTTGCTCATCGGAGCTCGATGCCGTGCCGTAGCTCCGCGTGGAAGGCTCTGGTACGGGCTCGCACTGCGTATAACTGAACACATGGGGAAATCCTGCTTTCTCATTGAGCGATGCCAGCTGTGGTGACGCGTCGAATTCGTTCATGTCGACGCAAATGCAGTCTGGAGATGCTGCGAACGAGGCGTCACGGACGACGCTGTTCACGTTGCAGCCCAGTGACTTGACCAACGATCCACAGAGATTCCAGTCTCGGTTGGCAATCTCGGAGACACGCAGCGCCAGGTCCTTCTCGTCCCCATAGATCGTAATGATCTTACAGTACTTGCGCAACACGTCATATGTACCGCCTGCCTTCACAAAGCGATCCAGAGGGAACTCGGGACTGCAAAGCGTTACCGTCGACATGGTCACCGGTGAACTCGTCGAGCCATTTTGGAAGAGATCCTTGGAGCTGTGACGTTCGATGGTGTTGAGGAAGACGCGCGTGCCCATGCTGTGGGTCACAAAATTGATCTCCGTATACCCAGCGTCCACGATACTCGCTACGAAGCTGTGAAGCGCGATCGCGACTTCCTCCGAGTCGGCCCGTTGCTTGGCGAGCCAGTACGACGGAACGGGGAAATTGCCACCGGCCCAGCTGAAGACGAACGGGTAGATCTGGGACGGGAAATCGCCACGCGAAATGAGCTGACCACACAATTTGATCGCATCGTCGAGCGAATTGTTGATCCCGTGGATAAACACAAGCGCTTCTTTCTTGTGGTAGTGTGGCGTAGAGTTCTTCTCATCTTCGGTTAGCAGCGAAGCAACAATGGACTCGCTGTATTGGGTCGGAGCCAACCTGTGGTCGCTCACAATCTGCTCGTTCACCACGTCACGATAGTACACCTTGCGCAGCGGGGTGCGTAGCGTCGCAGCACACTCGGCGGCACTACGCGGCGCGTTTGCACGGTCGAAAAAGTGTTCCACGTGTGGCAGAAACTTGAAGTGACCGCCCGCGACCGAGCATTCAATCCGGGCCACTCCCCACCGCACTTGCTTGTCCTCGGGGAACTTGGGGATAAAGTACATCTGGTCCGGTTTCGTTTCGGTCCGGTACAAGCCGTACGCGACCCGGATCTGCTGGCTCGCGTAGCCCGACCCGCACTCCAGGCTTGTGAATGGACCGATGGGTTTACCATGCTCCCATTCGCCACTGAGCACCTCCCCGTGGTAATGTGAATCCCTCCAGGTACCGAAGCCGTGGGGTCGGAACTGTTCGTCCAACATACCCTTGTACTGGATCGTGTATCGGCTTCGTGATGGCCAGGGCCAGTGAAGCGAGAAGGCTCTGTACGTGATGCTGTTGGCGTTACCGGTCGTGATGTCAAACCACTTGGCCGTATTGATCCACTCGCGCTGGACGGCCAGCGGGTACAGACGATACACGACACCGTACACCAGCAGGATCGCAGCCTCCACAAACGCTAGCACAAGAAGAGCCGTTAAGCGGACGGCGTGGTTCAGGTGTGTAGAGTCGCTGATCTCAAAGAGCCCGACATCGCCAAACAATGCGAAGAACGTGACGTGGGCAACCACCGCGCAGTACACCATCAACAGCAGCAGACGACTGCGTTTGCGACGAGCAATATACTGGACGGCGACCAGCGCGATGAGCACGAGAATCGCCGATTGGAGCGTGACTTGGTCGTGCGGCTGATCGGTTGCACTGGTGAGAAGCACGACCGCGACCGTGTACAGCCACACGAGCTGCGCGAGAATCGTCATTGGCTTGGAGGGCTATGACACGAGGCCCACAACAACAAGCAGTCAGTCACTAGCTACGAAGAGACTGGAGATGAGTGATACCGGTACTCACGCCCGGGTAAATCCCTTGATACTGCCGCTCCATGCGTCGCTGGTTCATGATCTTGAAGGTCGTTGCATAGTTGAAAGGTTCGTGTTGCGGATGGTCTTTGGTGAGCAGTGGCTGGTGTGGTGTCCCAGTCATGGTCGGAGTTGATTCGGGCAAGTCGAAATGCGGAATGAGCCGACTGTTCCCCCTCAAATCACGAGGAGTGGGAAGCACGCCTCCCTTCCCCTCCACTCGTCTTGGTTCTTGACTGGTAACTGTCAGCAATGGGTACGAGAGGCTTCTTCACACTCTCCTTTTTTCCCACCCACATACTGTATGCAGGGATTGAAGTGCGTGCGGAGGAGATGAGGCGTTCCCACTCGGTAAAAGGAACCTGGAAGCGAGCACACCACACCTTTGAGGGTTCAACACTCAACGTTCAATAAATCTCGTATCACAACACGTATCTCTCTTATCCTCTCAAGGGTACCACGCGTGTGCCTAAGTGAGGGTCCAACTACACGGTCGTGGTGGTGTATCAGCTGTGGGAGCCTATCTTCTTGGTTCACGCGTCAGACGCAAGCGGACGGCGCATCTCGTACGACGGCTGCGAGACTCATGCGGCGACTTGGCATGCGGAACTGCAACCGATGGATCTGAAAGACACGGTCAGTCGACACGTTCTCGGATCGCCCCCTCCGCGGTCCGTGGCATGGGTTCCCGCGCGGGCCGTTTCAACTCACACCAAAGAGAGAGAGAGTTGAGAATGAGGAATGCTCATCTCATCTCACCCACAGGCCTGGGAGACAAAAGTGAACCCATCATTTGCTCAACCGTTCCATTGATCCACTTCTCCCTGTCTCCCTCTCTTTACAGTTTTCCCTGGCCTGAGCGCAACCCCTTAAAACAGATCCCCGTTGTATTTGTTAGTACTATAAAGACATATTGAGCCAATCAATTCATTGAAATATCATGCCCTTCCCATACAGATAAGTATCACGTTTGCGCTGAGGCCAGGGAAAACTGTACTGGTACGGTATGAATAAAAGCTCCGGGCAACGTTGTTCTCTGTCAGACCGTCTAGTCTGGTAATAAACTCACTCAGTTTGGTATTTTGGGTGGTCCACATCACTGATCGTACTTTGAATTCAACCGTACTTAGACTGGATTCGTACTTTGGAGGAACTGTACAGTAGTGAAACGCTCTGTGAGGTTTTTGAGTGTTTGCACTTTGTTCCCATAGGTTTTCCCTCGCGAATAATGAGCCGGAACTAACGGAGTCGACTGCTTGGAAGGGAACTTCGCCACGCGACAAACAGAGCGAACTGCACGCGCATCGAGCTACGAGAGCCCCGCGTGTGTGTGTTTGCGAGAAAGCGCGGGTCGGCGCGCACCGCCACGTGAAAAAACGAGTACAAATAGACCCCGAAACGGCGACACGAAAGACCACACAAGAGCAGAGGTACGACGGAACGGGATGGCGGCGAACCACCAAGCCGACGCCTACGACACGCTGCACAAGGGACTGGACCATGCGCTTTTGTGTCTCGCGGTGGATGAGGAGGCGACGTCGGCCATGCAAGTGGATACGAAACGCCTCACGACATCGCCATTTGAGGCGTGGCATGCGGTGCAGGTCGTGGCGGCCAACCGGTATGAGATGGTCTCGCAGAAGATTGCCCAACGCGATGCGAGGCGCTTACTCAAGCAGCAGGCAGCAAAGGCGGAGGCGAAGGACGAGGAGGAGAAGAAACAGCGACCAAAGCCCGTGAAAGTCAAGAAGGAAGAGACGACCAAGAAAGCCAAGGAGAAGACGAAACCCAAGGCCGAAGTGGAGTCTATACCTGTGGTCAAGATGCTGGATCTGTCGGGTGCCAACTTGTCGCCAGTGATGACCCATGTCAAGTCGTCACCGAGAGTGAGTGAGAACATTGACAGCAGCATCCTATCCGAGCCCACAAAGGCGTCGGCACGCGAACCCAAGAATTCTGGTCCTCTCGACGTGTTGACACGTCTGCGACGGTTGCCACTACTGGAAGACGTGGAGCCCGCCAGCACCAAGTATAAAACCGTTGTGAAGTGGCTTGAACATGACGACGGCCAGAACAAACGTGTCAGTGCGGATCTCGCATCATTGGTCACCAAGCTACAAAAGAACGGCACGATCGCCCGAACTTCAGGGAGGGCGTCGCCAAGGCGACTGTTGAATCTCGGCACTGAAACACTCAATGATCTATTGAAGCTGGAGGCGAAGAGCAAAAAAGCTGTGAAGAATGGGGTGAAGAAGGAACCAAAGCGACGGAAAACGGCTGGCTCCGCCGATACGCATGGGAAGAGTCGCAAGCGCAGGCTCGGTGCTTTCGTGGTCGATTCTGATGAGGAAGAGTACGAGTTTGCTGGTGGAGAGAGGGATAGCGAGGATGAGTACGTGAGCGACGGGGATGCATCGAGCTCTGATGATGGAATCGATCTCGAGATGGAGGTGGACCCAACGAAGGTGGCAGGCTCTGAAGGAGTAGTGAAGAAGGAGCGTATTCAACCAGCACGGACCGTTAATGGAGGCTCCACAACTTCTCCACAAACTGCAACACCGCCTGCATCCTCCAAGGCATCGCCGAGATCTGCTTCTTCCGACGAGCAATTGCCTCTGGCTGTTGCTTCAAGTCCTAGCACAGGTAAGGAACAACTCGCTCGTGTGGCTGCCAAACTACGAGAGCTGGACAAGCACGAAGATAGTTCAGCCACACCAACGTATTTGTCGTACAACCAGTCTCAAGCACCGCAACCCATTCCTGTGGTCGCTCCAATCAAGCGAGAAGAAGTGGTTGTGGTCCCATCAACTGGATCGTCGATTAAAGAGGGCTCGTCCGAGTCAAACGCGATTGTTCTCGATGACAGTGACGACGATGACGAGGAAGAAGCGATACAGGACGTGATACTTCAGCCGCGTGAGCCACCGAAGCCTGTGCCTGCCTCGCCGAAGCCACAGCCGAAACAACAGCGAGCACCATCGCCGAAGCAATCGAAACCAGCCAGTAAAACACCTCCAAAATCTGCCGGTAAGTCCAAAGCCACCACACCGTCTACAAGCAAGCGCAAGAACGTGGTGGAGAGCGATGATGATAGCGACGCCGAGGCTGAATTTGTCGCTCCTGGTGAAGACGAAGATTCCTCAACCGATGCTGATGAGGATATGTTTGACCTCAACGAAGAGGATGTTTTTGTTGTGGAGACCATTCTGGAAGTCAAGAAGGGGCGGACGTTGATGACCAACTCTGGGCGGTACACAAAGGACCCCGATCTGTTCCTTGTCAAGTGGGAAGGGTACGACGAGCTCACGTGGGAACCGGAAGCCAACATTCCGAAGCGGATCATCAGCTTCTTCAATGAACGTGAAATACACAAGCGGAACTGTGGTTACCAGATTGAAAGCTTTCATCAACGCAAGGTGGCAAAGAACTCCACGACTGGCAAAGACGAGATCCTGTATTTAATTCAGTGGAAGGGTCTGTCGCAGCCCTCGTGGGAGGTGAAGGCGACGTTGCCACAGAAGACGCACATCTGGCTTGAGAAGACGAGCCGTGCGAGTCTCAACAAAGCAAATCTCTCGGGGCCGTCACCCCGAAAGAAGGGCAAAAAGTAGCTAGGACCAAAATCTAATACGAAATGAACATCGTCGTTTTTCATGCGATTCACAGAGGCCGCCGGAACACGCCTACTGCACCGTTCTCGCCTAAACAATACGGTCGAGCTCGGTCGCGTACGACAGCATCTCACCGGCCAGCTTGAGCGACGGGATATCCGCCGCGCCGAGGCTCTTCTCGGGGGCCTTGAACCAGATCTTGTTGTCGCGCACGATCCACTCGGGCTTACGCTCCTGGATGTAGGTATTCAGCTCTGCGACCGAGTCAAAGATCAGCATCTTCTGCGCATCGGCGATTTCAAGGCACTGGTACGCGATCTCGGCGCAGTCGGCAATGTTCTCTCGCACGGTCTGCAGCAACTGCGAAAGGAAAAACTTGAAGAACGGGTTCGGAACGTTCGCACGAGCCTCGAGGACCTTGTTGTAGCTTCCCTCCATCAGATATTGTTCCAACTTGATGCCGAACGCGATGTTCACGTCCTCACGGCTCTTCTCCGGGATCAGCTCAAGCTAGACAAGTTCGTCATATACAGTCCTGTCAGTCATCTCTCTCCACGCCCCCCCATGTACTGTTGGGAACGACCTACTTCATTGTGGAACTCGGCCATGCGGTTCTCCACGAGCAACTGCAGCAAGCGTGTGCCGAGGATCGGGTAGTGAAGCGTCGACGGCGGCAGCTCGGCGGTGAGTGCCGCGCTGTAGTAGACCTTGAGCTGCAGCACGTTGCGTTCAAACGCCGCGATGTCCTCGCTGAGCACGCTGAGAATCGTCGCGCTCTCCAGCACGTGGCGTGCGACCGCCTTCTCCTGCGCAGCGGTGGCCGACGCGGCCGTGCTGGGCGGCAGCGACGGCAGCGTCGTCAGTGCGATCTAGTTATCGTGTCAGTTCGGTCAGTTCTCGTTCGTTTTCGCTCGGAATTGCATGCTTTGGGAGCGCATACCTTCAGCTTTGCGAGGAGGGGCTTGGCATCTGCGACGCGGTTCGCCTCGACGGCCGCACGCAGCTCCTGCGCGTCCTTCTCCAACGAAGCGAGGCTCATGATAAGTCGTCGGGGTGGGGGTGTCGCGATCCTTGTTGTTCCCCCAGGGTTTTGGGGGAACATCAAGGATACCCCAGTGGGGGTACTCTTTACCTTCGTACGACATTATGTACCCTCTGCTGAGTGCGTAACCACGACAGGGTACGAAGTAACGCTGAAATGTCCCGTACCCATGGGGGGTACGGTACCTAATACTAGTACGTTCTCGCCATTCTGTTCAAACCAAGAGAGAAAGCGATGAGCGGGCGAGCGTACGCGCGGAACCCGTCGGGCGCGCTGGGCGGCGCCACGGACATCGACAGCTTCGTGCCGCACCGCTTCCGCATCGCTGCACCGCGTGCCGCGAGCAAAGCCAAAGAACTGGCGATTCGGAGGTACAAATTCCGGTCGAAAACGGGCTCCAACTCGCGTCGCGAGGGCTGATTTTGTGTGTGGGCGGGCATCTCGTAGAGCGATCCAGCGGCGCTGCAAGGAGAAAAACTGGAAGAAGTTGCTAAGTATGCGACATGAGCGACTCGTCCCGCTCGTGCCGCCGGATGAGAACCCAGTACGCGCGGTGGAGAACGGCGTCGTCGCGACGGAGCCAGCCAGTGGTGCGGCTGAGAATGGCGAGCCGAGTAGGACGGCCGAGGACGAGACGAAGAGGAAAGACGATGTACACGCCACGAACGCCGTGCAAGATCATAGTGGGGATATCGTGATGACAAAGACGAACGAGACGCCAGAGGAGAAGCCGACCGAGCCGCCGTCGAACGAGAACGAACCGAAGCGGAAAGAGGAAGCGCTCGAGAAGGCCAAGCAGCAGCTCCAGGTGCGTGGATCTCGTCGCCAATAGAACTGCTGGGGGTTGACCACTGATTGGTTTTGCCGTGTGCGTTGGGTGTAGGAACTGGAGGAGAAGTTGGCGACATTGTCGGAGGAGAAGCATGCCAAGTTTCAGCAGCTCAAGGACATTTTGATTGCCGAGGCCCGCGCCAAAGTGATGCCGCCCCTGCCCAAGAAGCGTCGCGTCGACTCGTTGGGCTCGGCTGAGCGCACAAGCAGCTCTCCTGGTCTTGTTGGGACGTCCGGGTCCACGGACGGTGCTGGTATGTCGCTGCTTGGTGCGCCAGGACCAAACCTCTTGCGTGCCCAGTCATTCAGTGGTTTTGGGAACACGGGTGCTCCGCCTCCGCACGAGCTAGGCAAGGACGTGCGGCGGCAGTAGATGTGCATTGGACCACATGAGATAGGAACGCATAACCGCTAACGGTGATGTGTGTTGCAGTGAGGTCGTGACCCAAACAGTCGCGCGTCCTTTCGTGTTCCCGATCCTTAACCTCATGTCATGCAGGTCCCACAGAAGACTCCAGGAGCATGAAGCGTAATGGTGGTGATGTGGAGATCGATGCTGCCGTGGCTGCGACAGTAGATATTGGTGGCGATGCGAAGGCCGATTCCAACGACATCCGCGACGTCGAAATGGCGGCGGCGCCACCAGCAAAACGTACAGGCAACGGCGATGAAGACGAGGCCGGAGTCGTGGATGCATCCAATTCCGCAGGCTTCCACCGATCCTTGGGCACACGGACAACAACCAAGAGTGGGAAACCAAAGCCGTTCCTCCGAGACGAATCGTTCAAGCGGATCACGCACGCGCCCGTGCCGTTTGGATCGCTCTCGGAGGCGTTCGCGTTCACGGTGTTTTTGCTGCTATTCATCCTTGCGACCTGTGTCGTCGGACACAACGACCATGGATTCTACTTCTCAGACCGCATTCGCGCATCGTTGATCGACCGCGACTTTGAAATCGCTATTCAGCAAGGGGGATCGTCTGTGCAGAAGCGCTTTATCGGTATTCACGACCAAGGAGACGTGTGGGCGTTTTTGCAGGGCCCCTTTTTGGACGCCGTCTACGGTACCAGCTTGATCAGTGACGCCGACCAAGACTCGCTCGCTAAAGCCGGCACCATGATGCTGTCGTACAATCGCGTTTTGGGTGGGGTTCGATTCCGCTCCGTACGAGTGAGACCTGACTCCTGTCCGGCACTTGCTCGTATTCCTGAGTACACGTCGCTCGTGCCGTATTGCTACGGCCGGTTCTCCTCTTCAAATGAACAGAAGGAAGGGTATGGGCCAATCCTCAACAGCGGAGATATCACCTCGGCGCTCGGTTTCAAGTTTGCGCAGTCGTTTTTCGCCGATAAACAAAACTCCAAGACATACACGGACTTGCTTACGTGCAACAGTGACTGTGAACGAGCGTGTGGTGACCACTATGGCGTGGAGCGGTATCGATACACGAAGGAGTGCAGTGCCGCATGTGGTGTCCAGTGCAAATGCATCTATGAACAGCCAGTCGGATTTACGAATCTCTGTCCGGATCCGAATCCTAACGGGGCGAACGCGAATCTCCCGACAGCCGTGTTCTCATACAACTGGACCACAGCGTCCGATACGAAAGCGTCCACAGTTGCAGCGTACACAAACGCGTATCCTGGCTCGGGATATGTCGTCGACTTGCCATTGAACGCGACGCTGGCGACCCAACTCGTCGCGCGGATGAAGCAAGACCGGTTTTTGGACCTCGCAACTCGTGCTCTGGTGATTGACTTCACAGTCTTCAATGCGTACCTGCAGCTGTTCAACATTGTGCAGTTTGTGATCGAATTTCCCGCAAGCGGTGGAGTGTATGCGACGTTTTCGGACGTTGTAATCGATATATTCCAGTACTCGACTCCATACGACACTGCGCGCATCGTCTTGGAGCTCACTCTCGTGGCATTCATTGCATGGCGCTGGAAGAATCTTCTCCTCAAGTGGTACACGATGGGGATCCGCACGTATTTCGTGTACGATAGACTGTGGCACACCATCGAGTTCTGCTTTCTCACAATGTTCCTGGTCGTGATCGGATTTCGTCTCTACGTCATCGATCTGAGCTATGGCACGTTGAGCGGTTCAATGGCCAACACGCTTGCTGCGTCGACACCATTGGAGATCCCGACGTTCCAATCGCTCGCCCGAGTTCGCGAAATCGACGCGATCCTGAACAGTGTCAACGCCGCCTTTGTCTGGATGCAGTTTCTCAAGTACACGCAAATGAGCAAGCGCATGGGACTGTTATTGCGCACGCTTCGACGGGCAAGCCTCGATCTGTTCTGGTTTCTCGTGTACTTCATTGCGTGTATTTGTGCGTTTGCCCAGATCGGGTTCCTGCTGTTTGGCCTCCAGCTCGCTCGGTTTCGATCGCTAGGTGTCGCGATCGTGACGCTTCTTCAAGCCGTCGCTGGTGATCTCGAGTACGCGACACTCGTGGAGGCTCATGTCGCGCTCGGACCCATCTACTACGTCACGTTCTACCTTCTTTTGCTGCTCATCTTGCTGAACGTGTTCCTCGCTATCATCAACGACGCGTACGCGCAGACACTCAGTGAGCAAGAGGAAGAAGACGAAGCCGAGGAAGCAGCGCTGATGCGATCCGAGCGCGTGGGCGAGAATGGCGACGCGAATGCCGACGTGGAATCTCACCTCAAGCGACTCGAACGGCGTGAGTTGGAGCAATTACGTAAATACCCTTTCTCCAAGGGCATCGCACCGGCTGTTCGGCTGTTGGTTGCGGATCTGAAACGCACACTGTACGAAATGCGAACCGGTAAGAGAATTTTCAAGGTCGATCCGATGGTCACGGGTATGCTCGGTGTGATGGGCGGGGCCGTGGGTGGTGAGCTGAATCCGATCAGTCCCGGACAGCGCACAGCAGGTGTGGCATCCAGAAAGCTCACGCTGCAAGTGAAACGACAACTCGAGAAGCAAATGCACGTGCAGGAGCTCGCGCGCGATGCCAAGCGAGCACAGCAGGAGCAGGCACAGCATGAGGTCATCGAGACGCAACAGAATGAGCTTGCGACCCGGTTGACGACCCTCGTGGAGAGTAATAAAGAAAAGACGCGCCGCATGGACGACATGGAGAACGTGCTTGGTTCGATCGAGAAGCTCTGCCAGCAGCTCGTGACCGCTGCAATGGAGGACGTGCCGGCCACACCGAAGCGACCGACGACCACGGCGGCATCGGCAGGCGCGGCGGGACGACCACTGACAGGCTCGAATGCCCTCGCGATGGTTCTGCAACGACAAAAAACAGCAGGCAAAGGAGGCCTCAGCACCGCAAAGAATACCGAGGGCGAGATCGAGGAGATCACATTGTAGCTGCTAAAGGTAATCAAGTCTAGGATCCTGATTGCGACGATGGTTTTGACTACAGCACTTGCGTGGGCGGCGACGTCGTCGACGACGAAGACCCTGCCGTCGAAGGAGGCGATGGGTGGGGTCGCTGTGGAGGTATCCGCTGCTGTGCCTCCACCAGGGACGACGTGCGTGTGTCGTCTTCTTTTGGTGCCGACAATCGAGCTACCAGCGGAGCGTGGGGAGTCTGTGTTGCAGCTGGAAGGGCCAATCCAGGCGCTTCGGTGTTTGGAGACGGCACGGCCTGCGTCACTCGTCGTCGCGTGTGGGCGTGGTTGCCTGACGCTGTTGCAAGCGCCGTTGCGAGTGCATTGGGAACGAATGATGCCGATGTCTTCGCGTCGATGATCGTCTGGCGACGCCCACCGATCGGTGGATCCGGTCGCTTCTGATTAAACAGTGGCGTGAGTGCGACCATACCATTGCTGATGGACACTCTCGGGTGGGAAGTTCCTCCTTGCGACGGTGGCCTCGCCATGATCGCCGACGGGATTTGCGGGCGCTGGGGCGTCGTAGAGGAGACCCCTACGCTCGCCCCGACAGGCGTGGGGGTCCCGTTCGTGAGCAGCACAAGGTTGCGACCACTTCGCACGGAGCTTGGTCGCCGAGCTCCATTGATGGGGGGCGCTTGCGCGGCCGCTGGTGTCGCTGCCGGTGACGGTGATGCGCCAGTGGCGTGGTGCCACGGCGATGGCTGTGCAGCCACGGGCTGAGAGGGCATACGTGTCACTTGCACCGTCGAGGAGGCTGCCCCAGTCAGATCACTCGCTCGCCGCTGTTGCTGTGGGAGAGCAGCACGAGGTTGGGACGCGATCGTCGCTGTACTGCTGGGTGCCTTGACCGGCACCACCTCCTTCGTGCGGATGCCCGTGGATCGGACCTCCTCGGTAGCGTTTGTAACCTCTGGCCGACGTGGCGTACCGTCCGACTTGGCTGACGACCCGGTCGGCACGTTTGCATGCTGAGGAGGCTGCGGACGCACGGGCTGGGAGTGCGTATGCGACGGCTGGGGCTGGGTGTGCGAAGTAGAAGTTGGTGTACTGCTATCCTTCAAGACCCGGAGAAGCTTGCTGTAGAGAAGAGAGGAACGACATTGTCAGCCGTGGCTCTTTGGTCGCTGAGCACCGAGTGAGAGAAAACGTACTTGTAGAGAAGGAAGAACGCCGCGGTGAGTCCGTTGTGGGCCTTGTGCGCGAGTGCGTCCTCGATCTCCTCCGGATCCATGCCGACCGAGGCGAGTTGGCTAAGAATGTGGCTTCGCAGTCGCGGGTCGTCGTAGCTTGCGGTCACCACCATCGCTCGTGGTACGGCCGTGCGAGAGCTCGTGAACCACGGATGCTGACGGATCATCTCAATGGTGACCCGCTTCTCCGGGTTGGTCTCGAAGATGCGACGAATGAGGTCTTGTACGGCCTGTTCAAGACATTCAGGAGCCTCTCGCGTCAGTACCGCTCGAGCCAAAACGGTCGTCCCAGGCAAGGCACGTACGGGGGAAAGAAATGCCGGCATCTTGTAGTCGGCGCTGAGGATCTTCTTGTACAGCAAATTGGTGTTGCTGTCCTCAAATGGTAGAAACCCACAGACCATCGCAAACAGCACGACGCCGAGGCTCCAGATATCAGCCATGGGACCTTTGTACATTTTGCCCTGGATCATCTCGGGGGCGGCGTAGCAAGGCGAGCCGCATGCCGTGCGCAGCAAACGTCCGCCGTCGTGCGTGTTGCTGAGACCAAAATCGACGATCTTGACCAGCATGCCCGTGGGCATTCCCACACACGACTGGAGTAAGAGATTCTCCGGTTTGAGATCGCGATGTGTGATTTCGTTCACGTGGAGATAGTCGAGTCCGTCGACGATCTGCTGGAACAGCACGACGGCCTCGGGCTCGCGGATGCGGTGGTGTGCGACAATGTACTCAAACATCTCGCCGCCGTCGACAAACTCCATGATCAAAAAGATCCGCTCGGGCGAGTCGATCACCTCGAAGAGCTGGATCACGTTCACGTGGCGATTGCGCTTGAGGATCTTGATCTCGCGCGCGACACGCTCGACATCAGCAACCTCGACGATGCGCTTCTTCTCGAGGATCTTGACAGCCACTTTCTCACCCGTGATGAGATGGAGACCGAGCTTGACCTTGCCGAACGTGCCTTTGCCGATGGTCTCTCCTAAGGCATAGTCTCCGATTATGTCACCGGCACTCTCCGCGGACGACGAACGCGAGCGCTGGGAGGAGACAACCGGTCTCGCGGCCACCACGGGCTTGGCGGGCGCCTGGTTCTCCTGTGGAGGCGTCCCCATCACCTGATGGGCGGGCTTCTTGGGCGATGACGACGACGGGGGCTGTTCAGGCGATGGCCCAGTGATCGCTTTCGAGCTGGTCGTCGTCGTGGATGGGACCCCGCTTGCAGTCATCACGACGGCGGAAAAGCCGCACTGAAGAGTGGGCAGTGCGAGGGTGTTTTTTTTCAGGAGCCGACACTGTCTCGCGATCGACTGCAACTTCCAGACCACCGAGGTGCTTCGCGAGGGCCCTCTCGCTATCGCTTTGTCGCTCTGTGTTCCCCAGGTACGCACAGAATATGATGTGAGTGACAAGATCACTTGGGTGTCGCTATTTCTGACAGCAGTTCGCATTGCCGTACTTAGTCCCATAGCGAACACCCAGCTAAGTATATCGGAGACCGAGAGCTACTGAATCTGGTGAAGGAGCAGCTCCACGGGCAGCAAGCTCGCGTCGTTGGTGAGCACGACGTCGTAGAGCGTGAGGTAGTCGTCGAGCGATTCGTCCACGTGGACGTTGAGGAAGCCGACGCGAATGATCTCGTCCTCGGTCATGTCCAGGCCCTTGGCCATGTTCACGTCGCCACGCGAGTCGCCAAGGAGCAGAATGTTGCGACGCTGCTGCATCTGGCACTGGCGGTAGAACGGCGTGTCGAGCAGCACACTCGCATTCTTGTTGAAGCAATGGATGAGCTACAGCAACGGGGCCAGCACGTCAGCGTCAGCGATCCACCTAAGACAGGCTTCTATAATGCGTACGTACACTGCCCTGGAAGCCCGTGATGACGCCGTGGTCGTCAAACTTCATCATGTTGGACACGACGTGGACGTTGGATGGGGTCGTGGGCAAGCCCGCGCGTTGA
>JAADVY010000450.1:0-16560 GCA_023336035.1 Pythium plurisporium
AAGGTCACCTCATGACGCGACGTGTCCTCGCCGCAGAGAACGCACCGTGTCAGGTCGATGCCGATCGTGCGATCTTTCTTGGCAATGAGGATGGTCTTCTCTGTGGTGAGTGATTGCACGAGACTTGTCTTGCCCCATTCGCTTGGTCCCACAACACAGAGTTTGCATCGGTTGATCAGTTCGTCCTGTGACGATCGCTGAACATCGGCGAGATAGGCCTTGACCGAAGCTTCACCACGCTCGATCACTTCAAGTGGGATCTTGGTAAGCTTCTCCGCGCCTGAGCGATGCTCGTCGGCCCAAAAGTCGATGCATAGACATAGTGCTTCGCGCCATTGTGGGAGACTCTCGATCTCGAACGACACGTAATCGTCGTGGAGGCTCTCAATTGTTGAGCCTTGAAGGAGGCGAGCATGATCGGAAGCACTCAGAGTTGCGCCATGAGAGCACAGAGTTGTGACCAACTGGTACGATTTTTCATGGTCTCCTTTGTGGACAGCAAGCGCAAGTGGCGAATCCCAGTTTGAATCGTTCTGAGTGCGCCAAAATCAATCTTGGTCAAAACAGACAGATATCAACAGGACGAGGCTGCTGCTCACGAACCTGAGTTTGCGGATTCGCGTCCACTTTCAGGCTCAACACATACTGCACTATGTTGAGATCGCCACCTTTGACAGCGAAATGGAGAATGCTCCAATTGTACTGTCGATGCACAGTCAAACACGGTCAGTACGATCCAAAATATCCGCTGTTGCAACGACAAAACTTGTTGACCTTGGTGACTACGTGAACATTCGCCCCATTCCTCACGAGCAGTCGCATCATCTGCATGTCGAGATTTCTAGCAGCTAGGTGCAGTGCGGTGCGGCCATCCTAGTGGACGATACAGCGCGAAAAAATGAGTCGCCGCACCTTGGTATAGTAGCGGTGTATATCAGTTGCTCACCTTGTCGGTTGCGTCGACAGTCACACCTTGCTTGATCAAAAACTTGGCCGCGTCAGTTTTGGATTCCTTAACTACGCTATGAAGCGCAGTCTCCCCTTGCTATACAAGGAGCGAAGAGGAGGCAGCGTGTCAAGTGAGTGCTGTGCTGTCACTACGCAGTGAGGTCAAGCGCGACTACAAACCGAATTGAGGACGTGGACATCAACACCGTTGTCAATGAGAAGCTGCATGATGTTGATATCACCGTCGCGAGCAATATCGTGCAGAAGAGTGCCTTCGCCCTATGTGAATATTGGCCGATTAGAGTTCTTACTCTCTGATATACTGGCTGGACCGCTACTCACCTGATCACTCGAATTGATCCCGGACAATCGATCGAGAATGAGCTTGGCAACACCAGGATTTCCGCTGTTCGCAGCGGCACGCAACAGGGTCTCGTCCGATCCCTACCATGCGATCAAATATGCGGATGAGAAAATGCGAGAGGAGAGAACACGCGATGGACCAGACCGCGTACCTTTGGTGTCGCATCAAGATCAGCCCCTCGATCCAGCAAGTGCTTCACTGTTTCAACACATCCTGCTCGGACAGCGTAATAGAGAGGAGTGTTGCCTGCCTACACACACACAGCGAGATGGTTAGACAGTCATTAACCTACAAACTGAGCTGAGACGAACCTGATCTCTCGAGTTGACAGTCACAGCACGGTCAAGCAATGTCACAAGAGTTTGCAAGATGTCATCCGTCTCCCCTAGAAGTTGCCGAACAAACGTGTGCAGCACTGTCTCGCCCTTCAAGCAGAGTGTCGAATTGGTCATCAATCATGGCGCGCACGACGAATGGCATCTCATCCACGTCGTACCTGTGCGGCGATGTTGGTGTCTGCACCGCGATCAATCAGTAGTCTCACACCTTCGTTGCTCCTCATGGCTGCAGCCACGTGAATCGCTGTCATTCCATACTGCCAGAACACGAATGACCACTCGTTCGTTACAATAACGACACTTCCATCATTTAGACGCCGCCACTAACCTCATCCGTTGCGTCAATAGGAACGCCCTGGTCCAGTAAGAATTCAAGAAGTTCTGAGTCTGGGTAGTTCTCGAATGCGGTGTGGAGTACGGTGCGTCCATTCTTTCCAATCAAACCCAACAGCGTTACCCTCAATTCAGCTCACCGCTCATGGTCTACTACGTAGCTCGCACCTTCGACGTTTCGCTGATGTTAGCGCCGTGCTCGACGAGCACTCGCATCGCGTCCGGACACCCTGTTATGACAGAGCAATGAAGAGGTGTTTTCCCATCCTACCTCGCGACCAAGGATCAAAGTCAGTTGAGAGAGCTCGACAAGCATAGCGATCAGAGTCTCACCTCATCTTTTGCGTCAACTCTTGCACCGTGGTGAATCAATAATCGAAGTCCTGCACCGTCGGAATACTGAGATGCGCAGCTGTGGAGCGCAGTTCTCAAGCTCTGTGAATACCAGCACATACCATCGTTCAATCGTCAGTATGTGCTCGTTTACGTGAGCATTAGACGGTATCTTGGGTACGTACATTCGTTGTGGCGTTGACATCTGCGCCACTCTCGATTAAAAGCTGCATATCGTCAACCCAGCCACTCGTGGCTGCTACATACAGCCCCGTGTAGCCATCCTGAAGGTGTCACAACACAAGTCAGACATCGACGCTCCCATGTGCGCCTCATTTGTGAAGACCAAACCAACCTCATCCTTCGTGTCGATGGCGACGCCGTTGTCTAGCAACAGTCGAAGGCCATCCGAGTCGATCCGTCTTTGAGTGAAGGCGTGTAGAACCGTTTGCTTCCTCTGTTGAACCATGTTCATGGCCGTCACAATCGTAACACCTCAACTGAAATTCATACGCGGATCTCACATTCGTTGTTGCGTGAACATTCGCCCCGTGCTCGATCAGAATCCTCATCGCTTCCGTACATCCGACTCGAGCAGCTTCGTGGAGGGGCGTGTTTCCATACTAGCGCAAGGCAACAAATAAATCAGCAAACTGATAAGGTGATCCCCCACAGAGTGAGTATCATTACAAGCAGAATCATACTCGATCTTTTATGTCGACACCAGCGCCGCGGTCGAGTAGCAGCCGAAGTACCGTGCTGTCGACATTGTTGGAAGTGCAGGCGTGCAATGCAGTCCGACCGTCCTTTTGAAGAGCGATGAGTACAGTTAACACGCACACGAACGAGCGATTTACTCACGATGTCTGTGGTGTTGACGTCCGCACCGAGCTCCAGTAGCAACTTGGCTATCTCGGTGTGTTCGCCACTTATGGCGTAGTAAAGAGCAGTCCATCCCGACTGCCGCCATAAAGAACAATGAAAATTGTGTCGATGACCACGAAGCAAGCCAAGACAAGCCAAACCTGATCTCGTGTGTCGATAGGCACTCCAAGGTCGAGCAGCATCCGAACAATCTCGACATCGTCACAAGCTCTCGCCACGGCGTGGAGAATCGTTCCGTTACCCTGTCCCGCACGATCATCGCAGTCAGTACTCGACTAGTGTGGGGTAGGTGGCGCGTTGGATACTCACGGTTGCTGTGTGAACATTGGCTCCTCGCTCAATCAAGAGTTTCACGGCGTCCACAACTCCGCTCGCAGCAGCACAATAGAGTGGTGTGCGGTCGACCTTCACAAGCATTGGTCAGCACAAAAGGCCACTAGAAGCCTTTGCGGCTCATACCTCGGTTTTTGCGTCGACAGTAGCACCGTGGTCGATCAAGAACCGAATCATGTCGACGTTGGATTCAAACCTGCCGGAGATGACGTGTAGAATTGTTCGACCGCCCTGAACGGTGTGCACGCATGAGCAGATCAGACAGTATTACGTCCACGGAAGCGCACGTCGCTACGCACCATGGTGACCACGTTGACATCGGCGCCACGTTCGATCAAAAGCCTCACGACCTCATCCCGGCCGTTTTCGGCTGCAATAAAAGTCGCTGTGAAGTCATCCTAGCGTGAAATTATGCCCACAAAGCCCTGTCGCGTGAGCTCCTCTGACAGCTAACACGGGATAATGTGCATTGTACAAACCCAGTTTCTCGCATCCACGTCAACGCCGTGATCCAGTAGCATCTCCATTACTCCGGGCTCTCCACCGCCGCTCCCGGCGAGGTTGTGCAGAATCGTATCCCCACGCTGTGATCAGTGTGTCGGTCAATGACATCCCAAATATTATCAGATACACAATTACCCACTCTGTTCGATGAGTTCACATCTGCGCCACGAGCAAGCAGGACTTCCATTGCCGCAACATTGCCGGCTAGGGCCGCATAATGAAGTGGCGTGAAACCGTCCTGTCACAGCATCAAATGTTATCGGCGTAAATCGTCGTGGTTCGACACCTTCGAACAGTAACCGACAAGCATAGCAAATCAAATACAAACCTCATCTTTCGTATCGGCTGGAGCGCCCAGTTCGAGAAGCACCTTTACGATACCCAGATATTGAACACTCTCCATGAGATCGTGCAGCATGCTTTTGCCAGTCTAGGAAAAGGATACAAAACGTGTTAGCATATATCAGCTGGTAGAACAGAGCGGCATTGCACCCGTACATCTGTGGTGGCGTGAATGTCCGCGCCACGCTCGACCAAGAGCCTAATAACGTCGACTTGGCCGGCTTGCACAGCTACATTGAGTGGCGTACAACCGCACTGGTTTCAAATGATACGCCAAACATCATCAGTTCTCGTAGCTGCTGACATATTTGGGCACTACGACGCAAGCCGATTTCGGTCCGCCACTCACCTCATCATTTGCGTCGATCGAGACACCGAGATCAAGTATGTAGCGCATTGCATCCGTATCGTAGGTTGTCCGCGCCAACACATGAAGTACCGTTTGGCCGTCCTACACGCCATGCATTCCATCCACATAAATCAATTCAACCCGCTGATAGACCCATCGCCACGACCTTCGCGAACCTTTGCGCTCGCATGAACGTTTGCACCGCGCTCGATCAATATCTTGGCGTATTCCAGACGATTCACTGAGAGAGCAAAATGAAGCGCAGTGAAGCCGTTCTGGTCAAGCATACAACCATCAGCATATTCACCTTAATGGAAGTCTTTAGGATTTTGCAGCGTGATCTCGTACCTCGTCCTCAGATGCTACTGAAGCTCCACGATCAATGAGGTGGACTAGCATATCAGCATCTTCGATGCCGCTGCTGATGAAGTCCAGTAGTATAGAATCACCGATCTAGAAACGGAACCGTCCACGCGTTGAGCGACCATCGCTCGCTTGCCGCGCAAAGAAAATGTTCAATCCACTCACAGTCGCACCATGATCTATCAAAAGCTTCATGACCTCGACGTGGCCAGCACGAGCGGCTTTGTTGAGCGGAGTACGGCCAATCTATAACCAGAAAGATTGTTCAAGAAGATAACCCACGTATTAGACGAGACGGCCACACTGGAGTGCACAGGAGAGGATAACAAAACTTACGTCGCTAGATGCATCCACTACCGCACCATGGTCAAGAACGTGTCGCACCACATCTGCATTGTCACTCATCTGCACCAAAACGTGCAGTAGCGTTTGACCGTCCTGCGGATCACACCAAAATGGCACATTCGTGACATCGTCAACGCAACCTCGCACCTGTAAATCAGTTCCAAACTACTCACCATTGCGGCTGTATGGACATTTGCGCCACGCTCAATGAAAAACTTGACAGATTCAATGTGGCCCTTTTGGGCAGCGGCGTAAAGCGGTGTGAGACCATTCTATACGGATAGCCATTTTGGTGTGGGCTCATGTTATTTCGATGAAGACACTGAAAATCAGCCCGCAACAAACCTCATCTTTGTCGTCGATCGGAGCCCCGCGCGCGACGAGGTACTCGAGTAAACCAATGTCATCGCTGTTGCTCGCAAACGAGTGCAGCACCGACCGGCCATTCTGTCGTTTCACATGTGTGAGCCACAATCAGACCTCTCCCTTATGAATAAGCAGCACGACTAACCATCGTTGTAGGGCGGATATTTGCTCCACAGTCAATCAGAAATTTTGCGGATGAGACGTGGTCGAAGAGGAGAGCAAGTGATAGCGGAGTGTAACTGTCCTATCGCATCAAATGCCGGTCAGGCTTCACTCGCTTCAATCCAATCAACAAGACCAGTCTTCTACCTTGTCTTTCGTGTCCAGTGCAACACCACGGTCGAGAAGAACTTGGAGAAGCTTGACGTCGTCGATTGCCATCGTGACCGCGTGCAACAATGTTCGACCGTCCTGAGTATCCAACAAATGCCAGATTGACTTGAGTTGTATCACAATGTGACCCGACTACTGCTCAGTCTCCTACCTGCTGAGTGACGTGAATGTCGGCCCCACACTTAATCAGAAACAATGCTGCGTCAACGTGCTTGTATTGCACAGCAAGCCATAGTGCAGTGCAGTCGTCCTATAGACAGCATCATACCATCGTGAGCACGATCAATTCAACAGCGATGACGCCCGTAGACCAATCCATCGCCAAGCAAACCTGATTCTTTGCATCAATGGCAATGCCACTGTCGAGAAGAAGCTGAAGTGTGTCGCTGTCGTGTCCTGCAGCCGCAACGCCATGCATGATCGTGCCCCCACTCTACCACAGCCGTGTCCGACAAGAAAAAAACGTAAGCGGCGATATGGGAAAAGCTAGATACAGTTTGCAGACTCGCCCACCGGCTTGAACTTGTGGATGTCTGCACCGTGGTTGATCAGCATTTTTAGCGCATCACCGCAGCCGCTCTGCACGACCCTCTCAAGTACGGAGACTCCGGACTGACACGATAGTGGGAAAACGATGCGGTCAGCGCGACCGAAACCACGTCCCGCAAAGTGGTGACGTACACTGGTTAACGCATCCAAGCTGGCGCCGTTGGCGAGCAAGACCTCCAGAATGGCCGCATCGTCGCTGGATCCCTGCACGGCATGCAGCGGAGTCTCGCCCAACTGGAACCGTCCATGGTCTACCCGTTAGTTCATCGAATCAAAACATACAGACAGCACGGGCTCGGCGCTGCGGTCGCGTACCGCTGAGACGACGTGAACGTCCGCGCCACGCTCGACCAAGAGCTTCACGCCCCCCAAATGGCCCTTTCGAACCGCCATGAAGAGCGGCGTTTGTCCATACTACATCCAGTCCACAGCGTCCACCGCGATCAACCACCCGGTCGTATCGGTCTGTCCCATTCCACTGTAGTGCGTACCCCGTCCGTGGCATCCACGTGGGCGCCCTGGTCGATCAAGAACGCGAGCGTCGCCACGTCGCCCGAGCGCGCGCCCGCCGCCAGTACCGACTGGCCGCCCTGTCAAGTCGTATACAAAGTGAGCCTCTGGGGATCGTCATCAAGCGAGACCGCTCGCATCCCGTACCCATTTCGTAGCGTTCACGTCGGCGCCGCGCGCCACGAGCCGCTTCACCTCGTCCACATCCCCGCGTTTCGCGGCGCGATACAACGCCGTGCGGTTCTTCTATACGCCTCAGCCACTCCCCAACAGTCAGACCCTCAGGCCAAATCCATCGTCTACAGGGACGAGAGAACACGCACCGCGTCGCGGGCGTCGACGGCCAGCGGCATCGGCGTCACCGGCGTCGTCGTGGGGGGCTGGCGATTTTCTGTGAGGGATTTATTTGCCCAACATGGTCCTACACTCCTAAAACGCGACGTTTCATTGGTGGAAAAGGCGTGGAGCTTGCCAATCCACGACCCGTCTCTCATCTCTCTGGAGAGATGGATTCACCTCATGTGAGGCCCGTGGGCCCCCGACCCGCTTCAGGAACCCGACCTGACCGATCGCCTTGAGCCAGCATTGCCACCATCGAAACGCCATAGCATGTTGTCGTTTAGTTAGTAGCTTGCTACGGCCCCGAGGAGGAGCCGTTTCGTCTGCTTTCGTCGCCTCTCCCGACAAAAGCCTCGCCACGCTCGACCACTTCGAGTGGGATCTTGGTAAGCTTTTCCGCGCCTGAGCGATGCTCTTCGGCCCAGAAGGCGATGCATCGGCATAGTCCCTGTCGCCATTGTGGGAGACTACTCTCGCTCTCGAACGACACGTCATCGTCGTGGAGGCTCTCACCACTTGAGGCGTGAAGGAGACGAGCACGGTCGGAATCGCTCAGAGTTGCACCATGAGAGCACAGAGCCGTGGTGAACTGGTACGATTTTTCATGGTCTCGCTTGCGTACCGCGAGCGCCAGCGGCGAGTTCCAGTTTGGATCGTTCTGAGATCATACATGACAAGTATGGTCAGACAATGGAATCTCCATAAACAGAGTGGATACCCACTCACATCCATGTGTGGATTCGCGTCCACTCCGAGACTCAGCACATACTGCAACACGTCAAGGTCAGCGCCGCAAACAGCGTACTGGACGATGCTCCAGTTGGCCTGTCATATTACGCAATCGTGAGTATCATTGGAGAGAGCGAGCCCACCGAGTCACGAGGCTTACGACCTTGGTAAGCACGTGAATGTTTGCTCCGAGTCGTACGAGTGCTCGCATCATGGACATGTTGAGAGATTGCGTTGCTAAATGGAGCGCAGTGCGACCGTCCTGACCGGAGAAGGTACGCAGCAATCAGTACGATTCGCGTCTCGAAGTGGGAAAGCATGGCGTACCTTGTCGGCCGCATCAACGTCCACTCCTTGGCCGATTAAAAACTTTGCCGCGTCGGAGTTGTGTCCCTTGACCGCCGCGTGCAGCGCTGTCTCCATTTGCTTGATTGGGGAGTGAAAAGAAAAGAGCACGATGAGTAACTCTCCAATCTACAGACGACGACCTAGGCTGAACAAACCGAATTGATGCTGTGAACATCAACGCCGTAGTCGATAAGAAGCTGCATCGTGGTGGTATCTCCATCAGTCAGTGCGACATCGTGGAGGGGAGTACCTTCATCCTGTCAGTGGGTAGACGCGGAGGGTTTGCGACCAATCCAAACGTTCATGGGCAGCAGGAATACGCACTTTGTCGTCCACATTGACGGCAGAATACCGCTGAAGGATGACTCTGATGAGTTCGGGCTTGCCCGTACGCACAGCGACGCGCAGAATCGCTTCGTTCGATTCCTAGCCATAGAAGTCGAGGTGAGAGAAGTGGGGATCAAAGTGTCAGGGGATGACACTTTCTCAGTTCCTACCTTTGGTACCACATCGAGACTTGCTCCTCGGTTCAGCAACTGCTTCACCGCCTCAGTACGCCTCGCTTTGACGGCATAGTAAAGTGGAGTGCATCCCGCCTAGTGGACAGACACAAGAGACATCCATCACCCAGTGGTATACGATCGAATCGGAGATACTGATCGAACAAACCTGATCTCGCGCATCGATCGCAGCAGTTCGGTCAAGTAATTTCACAAGGACGTCCGAGACGTCATCGGTCTCTGCCATAAGTTGCTGTAGAAACACGTGCAGCGCGGTTTCCCCCTCCTACCAAAAAACACCATGTTGCTTAACGACTGCCCGGACAACGGCTTCAAGTTATCAGCTTACATGTGTGGTGACGGTTGTGTCCGCCCCACGGTCAATCAGCAGGCTCATTGCTTCGACCGACGGCATCGCAGCGGCATCATGAAGTGCCGTCCTCCCGCGCTACAGCACCCATACGTTTAGTGTGATTACCCCGTCACCATCCCCACGCCAATGCACGTACCTTATCCTGTGTGTTGATAGGGGCACCATTGTCAAGCAACGACTGCAGAACGTCAGGGTTTGGAGATCTTTCAAATGAGACGTGGAGCGCAGAGCGTCCATCCTATGAAACCACGTCCAAAGCCATAACCATCAGATCATCTCCTCACTGCTTCATCGACTTGAAGCTTCACGTGATTCGCACCTTTGCTATCGCAGAAACATCAGCGCCTCGATCGATAAGGACTTGGACCGCGATCACACATCCAATTCCGGCAGCCTCATGCAAAGCAGTGCGACCATTCTGGCGCAAACAAATAATCGAGTCAGCACTGATAGCTGGGGAGTTTGTGTCGGCAAAACCCACCTCATCTTTCGCGTCAATTTCGGCGCCGTGATCAAGTAGTAGTTGGAGACCCGTGCCGTTTGTATAGTTGCTTCCATAGGCGTGGAGTGCAGTTCTTAAGCTCTACGACACAAACCAGCGCCCAGCAGTTACGAGATCACAGCGTCATCAATGTGTGCCAGTGCGTCAACGACGTACATCAGTGGTAGCATTCACGTTCGCACCACGCTCGATCAAAAGTTCCATATCCTGAACCCATCCCATCAATGCCGCCGCATACAGCGCTGTGCATCCGTTCTAGAATATAAATTAAACATCCGTTAGCAGGACAGCCTATGCTCATCCACCAACGACAACATCACCTCATCCTTTTGACAGACACTCACGCCTTTGTCTAGCAAAACGTGGAGCCCATTCGAATCACCTGTTCTTTCAGCAAAGCTGTGAAGTACCGTCCGTCCTCTCTGTCAAGTCACGTCAACACTCAGTGATACCGATTCTTCTCGGCTCCCAGCAACGTCTCTGGTCCTACCGTTGTCGTCGCATCAACATCCGCGCCACGTTCGATTAGAAACCGCATTGCCTCGACACACCCCCTGCGAGCCGCTTCGTGAAGAGGTGTGTTCCCATCCTGGTTTAACACACATCATTTATTACCTGCCAACGGACAAGTATGCTTATGGGACCAGAGACCAACCTGATCTTTTGTGTCGATAGCTACACCATGATCGAGTAGGAGTCGCAGTATATTGGTGTCATTGGCAGATGCGCAAGCGTGTAACAAAGTCCGACCGTCCTGTTCAGACACGGTCAGATTTGGTGATTTTAAGTGCGCCCCCAAATCGGCTCATAACTCACATTCGTCGTGACGTTGGTGTCTGCACCAAGCTCCAGAAGGAACTTCGCCGTCTCAATGTGGCCTTCGATTGCAGCGTTGTACAGTGCAGTGTAACCATACTGATGGAGCCACAATGGAAGTAAATGTCGAATCAAGTATATGATATGATCTGTTGGACGAACCTGATCTCTCGCGTTGATAGCGGCTCCACAATCGAGCAAGTACTGAACAACGTCCGCGCCATTACGACGACTGGTGACCGCATGAAGAACTGTTTCACCCGTCTACCATCCAAAACCACCAAAATTCAGTTCTTAAGCAAGATACAGATCGCTGTACGACAAACTCACATTCGTAGTTGTGTTGACGTCCGCTCCGCGCTCAACCAGCACCTTCATTGCATCGATATGGCCCAAACGAGCGACCTCGTAAAGAGCTGCGTGACCAAACTGCAGTACCACTGAGCACACTCGACCATGGTATCACTAATTTGGCTTTGCGTACCTGATTTTTCATATCCACAACTGCTCCGTGGTCGATCAAGAAATTGAACATCTCAACGTTGGCATGTCTTTCGGCAAACAAGTGCAGAAGCGCTTGGCCATCCTAGTATGCAGTAAAATGGTCAGTGACTCAGCTGTGTCTAAGTGACTGGTGATCGTACCTCTGCCAAAGTGTTGATGTCGGCACCACGCTCAACCAAATTCTTCATTATCTCTCTGTGCTCTGTTTTCGCTGCAAGGTAGGTTGCTGTGTTGCCCTCCTATGAACACAAGCAGCTCCCATCTATGAGTCAAAGTTCGAGCGGAGAAAGTTCAACATACGCTCAGCCAGGCACCTCGTCCTTCCCATTGAGCTCGATGTTGTGCTCGAATAGAATTGGCAATACACCAGACTCATCGCCACTTCTGGCGATATTGTGCAACATCGTTCGACCAAACTACGGAATCGTCCGTCACTATGAGCTGAGCATCATCAAGCGATTGCCATGAGTTCCAGACGTACTTTGTTGGTTGTGTTGACATCTGCGCCTCGAGCCAGTAAGGCCTTGACCACTTCAGCAGTGCCTTCTAGTGCCGCGTAGTGAAGCGCAGTATAGCCGTCCTAAAGTACGTCGACAATCAGCGCGTTTGAAGTAGGATCAGACGTGGGCCGATCCGAACAAACCTCATCTTTGGCATCGATCGAGGCCCCTAGATCGAGTAGCATTTCTGTAGCAACAGCACCATCGCGAAGCCTTGCAAGCACATGCAAAATGCTTCGACCAGACTGATGCACACAATTCCAGGGTTAGAAACGTGGCACCTACGCTATCGCAGTCTACCTCACCCACATCGGTAGTGGCGTGAATATCTGCTCCTCGCTGAATCAAGATCTCCATGATTTGGGTATGACCAGCTCGAGCGGCCTCGTTGAGCGCGGTACGGCCACCCTTCATCCACATTAGAATGCAAAATGAGAATAGGCTGTGAGCTCACCCACGTCACGAGACGAATGACAACAAGGTTGGTCATCTCTACCTGATCGCGTGCGTCGACCAATGCGCCGTGGTCAAGCAGATACTGTAGAGCATCCGCGTCATCGCTTGTTCGAGACAAAATGTGCAGTGCAGTTTGGCCATCCTAAAAGCCGTGGCAGCCATGCTTTGGTCAATACCAGGATGAACAGGAATACATCTTTCATCCCAAAAATGTTTACCTTCGCGGTGCAATGAGTTTCTGCGCCGCGCTCCACCAAGAGCTTCGTGTAGTGAGGGCGATTCATCCAAACAGCGTAGTGGAGCGGTGTGAAGCCATCCTAGCAATGTGAGAGATCGCAATAGCACCCAGTCAACACGGTCATCTCTTCGAAAACGTGTGAATGTTGGACGACGGGTCGTACCTCGTTCTCTGCTTCTACTGGAGCTCCGAGCTCGATTAGATACTGAAGCATAGAGACGTCATCGTTGCAACTACCAATGAAGGCATGCAAAATCGACTCGCCGGTCTAGACGGGCAATGTTGGACGTCGCACAGAAACGCATCAGTAATAGTTAGTTGCACCCTGTTCTCTCGCGAGCAGAAGGCACTGACCTTTGTGCACAAAGTGACATTGGCTCCGCGTGCGATTAAGAGCCGCATGACTTGGATGTGGCCAACTCGAGCGGCCGCGATGAGTGGTGTGCTACCAGTCTGAACCAATACACGAAGCATGATCGTGACCAACAATGCGTATCAAACCGAACCAAGAGGGGTGATCGTACCATATCGACGCTGTCGATGCCTGCTCCGTTATCGAGCACGTGCCGAACGGCATCGGTGTTATCGCTTGCCTGTACCAAGGCGTGGAGTACGGTTCGGCCATCCTACAAACCACAAGACGTTGTGTAATCCCAGGATGACGAAGACAAGCGGATCCGATGTGAATCACTCTCACCGATGCGCTTGTGTGAACATTAGCTCCGTGTTCAACTAGAAACTTCACGGATTCGGTACAACCGGCCAGAGCAGCGAAGTAAAGTGCCGTGAGGCCGTTCTACGAGATCGAAAAGCCATCGTAGACGGTCGGATTTGAGCATAATTTCCCACACAGAATATCTGTTGCTGTCGTTGAACCTTATCCTGAACGTCAATGGCCACGCCTCGGTCGATCAGGTATCGCAGAAACTCAGGGTCATCCTTGTAGCTGGCAAAGACATGCAGTACCGACCGGCCATCCTACAGTTCAATAGGCGCCGTGTTAATGATAAAGTGAATACCAGCAGGTTGCAGATGACTTGGGAATAGACAGGCAGCATACCATTGTCGCAGGATCAATGTTTACGCCACGGTCAATCAAAAATTTGGCTGACTCAAGATGGTTCCGGTGCAAAGCAAGAGACAGTGGTGTGTAACCGTCCTGTTCCATCATTCAAATGAGCGAGTAGTTGCCACCGACGTAGTCGAATACCCAGAACGCACCTGATCTTTGTCGTCGAGCGCAGCGCCATGATCGAAAAGAACTTGGAGCAAGCTCGTGTCATCCACTGTCTCCGCAACCATGTGCACCACGTTTCGGCCATCCTACAATACGCATTCACAATGACTTTAAAAAGCACCTACCAGACGACAGATCGCGTGTTTGATTCGTACCTGCTGAGTTACGTGGATGTCGGCGCCACGCGAGACAAGGAATTTGACCACCTCGGCGTGATTGAATTGCGCAGCAAGCAGAAGTGCCGTACACCCGTCCTACCGCGGAATGAGGCAACAAAACCGCGATATTGGAGAACAGCACTGGTCCGTCTCAGTGATCCGATCTTCAAACGAACCTGATTCTTCGCATCAATAGCGAGTCCGCGATCGAGAAGCAACTGTAGCAAGTCAGCATCGCTCTTGGAGAAAACTGCGTCGTGCAAAATGGTATTTCCATTCTGCACACGCAAACACCGAACACGTGAGTCCAATACGAGTTGTAAAGAGCTAGACAATCCATTTCGAACCGACCGGTTGGACTGTGTGGATGTCTGCCCCACGCTCAATCAGCACGCTCAAAGCACCTGCCCGGCCCGTTTGCACAACCCTTTCCAGCACGGAGCATCCATACTGACACAACAAATGCACGTGGTTAGCATTGACAGACCAGGAAAGTCAAATGAGCAGACGCACCGAAGTTGTTGCATCCATATCCGCGCCGTGTGCGAGCAAGTGCTGTAGAATGGCAGCGTCATGGCATGATCCGTCCACGGCATGCAACGGTGTCTCTTCATACTGGTGTCACATGCATGTGGCCGTCATTCCATGTGATTCGACAAGACACAAGAAGTCCAGTTGTCGCCTACCGCTGTGGTTGCGTGAACATCCGCGCCACGCGCGATCAAGCATTTCACGGTTTCAAAGTGTCCATATCGCACCGCCAGAAAGAGCGGCGTTTGACCAGCCTGCAGTGTCCACCGTACACCGATCAAACACTGTCCGCTTCAGAGTGGGATGATAGCAGACGCACCGCGTTCTTCGCATCGATGGATGCACCCTGGCCGAGCACGATCTCCACCGCACGGATATCATCACACGAAGCAGCAAGTGTATGGAGAAGCGTCGAGTGGTCCTTCGGAATGTCGGTCAGTACCCAAAGCGATACACCTCGTCTTCGCTGGCATACTCACAGGTACGGTCTGATGGATACCAGCGCCTCTCTCAATGAGCAGTTCCATGCAGTCCACGTGGCCCTTCCGCACTGCGTCATAAAGCACGGCACGGCCTCGCTGCATCCGCCACCGATACATCAACCTCTTAGTATCCATCTCGTGGTCCAACGACTGGACGGCTCGTACCTCGTCCTTGGCATTCACGTCAGCACCGTGGTCGATCAAAAACGCGAGCGTCTCGACGTCGCCCCTGCGCGCGCTCGCCGACAGCACCGACTGGCCGTTCTACAGACATATCCACCAATCCCACCATCGTGAGCGCCCTTCGCTTCGCCTCGCCTCATCTCATACGACACGCACTTACCTGTTTCTTCACGTTCACGTCCGCGCCGCACGCCACGAGTCGCTTCACCTCGTCCATATCCCCACATTTCGCGGCACGATACAACGCCGAGCGGCCCTCCTACACGTCCCCCGGGACCCACCACACTCAGGAAAGAGAGGAGGCAGAGAGCAAGAGAGGGCCACGTACGCCGTCACGCACGTCCATCACCGCTGCCTCACGCTGGGCACCGCCATCCAGAGCCATCGTCTTCACCGTCTCGGTCGTCGTCACGGGGCGACGGAAGCGGATACCTTCTATGTCCACGACATGCGAGTCGCATGATGCGACTGCATGAGCGACATCGCGATATCTGATTGGTGGAAATCACGTCGGTCTCCCCAATCAACGACCAGCTCACATCTCTCTGGAGATATGGATTCATCGGAGCCCCTCATCACCAGGTAAGTGATACAAATGAGAAGCCACCAACACAATTGAGTTGTTGTGCACTACTGACTGCCAAACGCTCACCAGCGCAGCGTTGTCGAGACACGCCGCTCGAAACGGAGTGCTCTGTGCATTTGCGTCGCTCTACGCAGAGAGCTCGATCACGACGTATTTGGTGGATTCTTCAAGAGGAACGTGAATCGGACCGCACAGCAGCTTCGACCCGACATCATCGCTCATAAAGTCATGCAACGAGACCTCGCCCACCCCAATGAGCCTACAATAACAATCGTCCACCACGTCAGCAATCTCATCAGCTCAGTCTCACCTACCAGCCAAACTACGTACTTGGTCCATCCAATGCGACTGCGACGCTTCACCTGCACGCCCAGACGACACGCACGCAGCATCGACACTGATGCCACCGCATGCACCGACACTTTGATCTCGCGCCACGACGGAACCGAGCTGCTGTCGCCATTCAACGGCGTCACTTCGCTCACGATCGGCACGCGCGACTTGCCGTGGTACAGCTGCCACTTGACGTACGCCTTGTGCCAGTCCCAGTCCGGCAGGCCCTCGACGGAAGTCACAGACACAGCAAGCTGGAATGGTGATGACATGTTGGGGCTGGTAAGCGTCGCTGTGGTATCCGGTGGCGCGTCGATGGGCGATCCAATCGACTCGGTTGCCGATCGCAATGCCTCCGGCTCGTCCAGCTCGTGCCACGTCGACGGAGGTGCAGTGCACCGCGTGATGTGGCTGCTACCCATCGCGTCGATCTCATGCACGTGAGCCCACACGTACTCACCACTCGCGGTCACTGCACACTGGAGATTTGAGAGATCTGAGATCTCGAGGTCGTCCATGCCGTCATTGTACACTCGCAGCAGATCGCGCA
>JAADVY010000451.1:0-16555 GCA_023336035.1 Pythium plurisporium
AAGAAGGATTCACGCGGTTCGGAGGCAAAGCGGCTATCCCATGCCGGACGTCCAACGGCTTCCAAGGAATCCATCGAGTCCTGCGAGGCTTTCATTTTCAGAGGTCAGACAGCGATACGTCCCAGTCAACACTCTCAATCAACTATCACGAGTGCAATGCAGATGAGAGAGATGACGCGGGCGGCGTTGGATTTGGGCCCAGCCTTCCAAAATTCTATGCCCCGAGGAAAACCTATGCACTATCCATTTTATCTCCAGTGAATTACTTGTTGTTTGGAACGTATAAATTAATATATTGTGGAAATACATATAAATGGGTTTTAGTTTCAAGGCTGCGTGATGGACCCTCGGCTGAGCCTGGCCACCTCGGCCGCTGCTTGGCCCAACTTGGCCCCAAGCCTTGGGGTCAGGCCACCAAGCAAGACCCTCACGGAGGGTCCCTCCGTCTTGGCTGGTGCTCTTTCATGCACCGTGGAATCCAAGCGATTCTGCGCGAGACGAGCGGACAATGGCGATGACGACTGCGACAAAGAGATGAACCAGACCTGCGAGGAAGAGCGAGCGTCTGCTTGGGGTTGACGAGATCTGTCAAACCACCGGCTGGATAGAGTCGTGAGTGGCGCCATCGAATCCACGGCCACGCGCCAAAGAAGACGACGCAGTCGACGACCATTTCAGCGAAGATCCATGGGAGACCCCAGGTGCTGAGCGAGCATTCCATCCATCCTGATACTGTAGTCACGAGCACCATCGTTGTGAGCACACCGAGAAGCCAGTAGCGTCTGCGGTCTGCGGCACCATATATTAATACCCGCAGCAGAAAAACGGCGTCGAGTATGAACGAGCCGTCGCAAACAAGGTCTGGCGATCGCCCCCGTCGACCGACGAGAGTATCGAGACACGGGGTGGACACCTGCACCGTGGACGTGGTCCATGTTCCGGGCCATTTGAAAGAGCGTTCCGTGAGAAGACAACTGGTTCAAATGAAGACGCTTGCCCACACAAAAGCCACCGCCGTCTACCGGCGGTATACGCTGAGCATGCACACTGAAGATGCAGGCGTCCACCACCGAAACGGACGCATCCACGAGATGAGCAGTCTCGATTTGCTGCATCACCCTCTTCGTAGCTCGTGAAGCTTAAAGAAGTATCTTGATCATTCGTCTCCAGACAAATACTGTTTCATGTACTGATACAAGGTGGCAAAGCGCACTTTTCGATGTTGAAGTTTGTTGCTCATCTGAGATCTTGCAGAGCGTGCGATCGTTCAACTCAGCGCATTTCTATCGGTCGTTGAACCACTTTGGCCAGCGAAATCTTTTCGGCTGCAACGTGTTCCTGGCTGTGAACGGCCACTCCAATTTGTTTACACGCAGTGTTCGTGTGCAGGACGACCATTATGGCGAGTAATCCGCTCGCTCGACAAATGGGTGATGTTGCGCAGGTCGCCTTCATCAGCCATCGCCGATCTCCATGTACAGTAGTGCGCGACGCGTAAACTGCTCGAAACACAGCGGAGGATGTCGCGACGATCAAGCCAGCAGGTGGCTCGTCGAGCGGGTCTTCGTCGTGCCAATAGAAGTTGTTCTCAAACTGAGTGAAGATGTGATGGATCGCTCCCTCCGGCGACTGCCAGATTCTGTTATCCTGAAACCACCAGCACCAGAGAAGGGAAGCGTTGACAAGACCAAACACAGCAAATCGAATGCACGGCATCACATTTCTGCATCCAAATGTGACTGTTGTGGTTTTCTACGCAAAATACACGACTGTCCCACATGACAGAAGAGCTTACAACGAGTTCATCTTGAGCTTGAGGAAGAAGGCGCTGGTGACCACACCGATGAGCGACATGATACCACCGAGCAGCACCGGCAGCTTGTAGCCCATCGAGGTCTCGACAAGCGCGGCACCGATGGCAAAGTTGAGCAGCTGACCAAAGCAGTTGGCCGAGTTCAAAGCACCGACGTACACGCCAATGTCCACCTCCGTACCGTACACGTGGACGATGAGCGGCACGAGAAGAGCAAACACGATGTTCTGCGTGAGCGAGGTGATGACGACGAAGAAGACGTTAAGACCCACGACCTTGGTGAAGGCCATGATGATGAGGCACGTCTGCGGGATGAGCGAGAAGGTGAGCGTCCACTTGGCACCAAACTTGCTCACAAAGAATGGAATGGTCCACGAGTAGAGGTAGCCGACGCCGTTGAACAGTAGATCGGTCGAACCACCGGCCACCTGCACACCGTGGCTGTACGCCTTCTGCTCGCGCGTGCAGTTGTCACCGCACTTGTCGGCACCGGTCGCGTCACCACCGTACACGACGTAGCCAAAGAACTGGCCCTTGTTGCCGTTGTAGGCCGTGTAGCCGTACTGCACACAGAAGAAGATGAAGCAGTAGATCACCAGCATGCTCGGCAGCGAGCGAAGACCCGTGTAGATCGAGTAGAAAGCTTGGCCGATGCTCTTGAGCGCGGACGTCTTCTCCACCTTGCTCGGGTCCAGCGGCTCCTCCGTCACGACAACGCACACGAGCGCGACACTGGCCAGCATCACGACCGCAAGCATGCCCAAGAACCAGTGGATCGTGAGGTACGCGGCGCCCCAAATCTCGATGTAGCCGGACACAAGGAAAGCACCAAGCGTGGACCAGCCCTGCGCGAAAGCGGCACCAGTCGTCTGGCGGTCGCCCGCCAAGTCGGCCACCAATAGGAACGCCGGCGTCTGCACGACGTTGACCGTGATATCCATCCAGATGTAGAAGAACACCGTGAAGAACGACGTCCACTTACGGCTCGTCGGCGTACCGGGACTGCCATCACCGTAGTCACCGCAGGCCTCCCCCATCTCACGCGTGTAACCCATGGCGATCCAGCAGATCGCACTGGCGATGGCGGCGTACACGAGGAACGGACGACGACGACCCCACGGGTTGGTGCTGCGATCACTGAGCACACCAACCGTCGGCGCGACGAGGATACCGGAGAGCGGACCGATGATCTGCGTGAGCTGCACGGCAAACTTGGGGAGCATGGTGCCGAGGTACGGACCAAGAGCAGCCCACTGAGCGGCCCAGGCCATGTTGATAGCCATACGCGGCATCGCGACAATCAGCAACTTGAGGATGGAGATACGCTTGGGCGCCGCACCGGCCTCGATATCGTCCAGCTTGGGCGAGCCATACTGGTTGTAAACGTCGGGCGTCGTGGCCTCGATCTCCTTGGTCTGCGTCGACATGGGTCGGTTCCCGAGGACTGGAAGTGGTCGGCGCCGGTCAAATTGAAGAATGAGAATGCGGAGACAAGGACCCGCCCCGATGGTTCAAGAAACAGAACGCGACTCGCCCGGTCGAGGCTGCCAGTGTTGTATCGGAGCGGGTAAAAGACCAGCGGTACCAAAGTCGCTGAAATTTTGCAACGTTCCACGGAGGAAAGGGATCAAGTTCAAGCCGTGGCGCGTCAACACACAGGGAAGCGATAGTGATGCTGATGCAAGTTGGCTTGGGTCCACACTCTCTCCGAATGCGCCGTGGTGACTCGGCTCAGTCATGATCAGCTGCCGATATGGGGTTGAAGTTTCGACGAGCTGCACTGGCTCAGTCCCAATCTCTTGGTCAATGTATGCAGAGCTTCGGTTCCAACTGGTTCGCGAGAGCTTGTGGTGTTGGCCGCTCTCTGAACCTTGGGGCTTTTTTCGGTCACGAAGTGAGGGTCTTACTGTATCGTACCGCGGTCTGTTCAACGCGTTGGAGCCCGTCGGTGCTGTGCACACTTTCAAAGCCCCGTGTCGACTTTTAGTCGGCGAAGAACCCCAGCAGACAATGCACCAAGGTTTGGGAGTGCTTGTTCTGGTGCATTGCCACTGTCTCCCTACCCACAGCACTCGAACATGTTCATCGCGATCATTGCCATTCTCCAGTCGCGCATGGAGTGTCCGTGGAGGGGATGTACCGTACAGCGGTTTCCTGGCTCAGCATTGCTTCAGAACTGAAGGAGAGGAGCCGGTCGCACTCCAAGCATCCACATAATCGCACAACATTATCAGTACAGACAGGGTACTAGTTTATACAATATTTGCAAGCTGATGTTGTGTAGGATGGGTGGTGCCACATTGTGGCATATAGATTTAGAGAGGTTTCGCTGTGCTGTTCCCTCCCAAGTGGAGATGGGGAGATCCGCCCGGCAAAGCCTTCCGCCAGTTCCCACACCAGCATTGAAAACTTGACTGGGAGCTTGCCTGCGCCAAACCACCCGTACTCAAAACGAGCATGAAGTGGAGTTTTTGTGACCCATAAAGAGAAGGACCGGGGGTCCGTTTGTGGATTCTGTCTGGTCCCGAACGAGCGAGATGGCCAATCTTCAAGTTGGCTCGGCTCTTGCGACTTTGGTAATCAAACCTGCTGCATTTCTTCAAAGCCATGCAAAATAATCGCATCGGCTGGCAGTCGCTCGGATTATGCCGCATAATCTGCGGGGCAAGTGCTGCGGCCGATTTCGCAACACGCGAGCTGCGAGTCTCTGAACCCGGTTTTTCTCTCCTCTGTTACTTCAGCCACAAGGTCTTGAGAATGGAAAGCATGGAGAACCAGACGATATTCGTGGAGCGCGAGACTATTCTGTTCGTGCGATCCGTACAAACAGGCTGAATAATTGGGTCTACCAAGCGCTCCGGTCTGCGACTTACTCCGGCCTCCCTTCACAGGTTGCCAATCGCAACGCAATTGTAATACGCACGTCACTACAGCAGCACTTTCTGCCTGGCTTCCTGGTTGCCATCTATACGATTGAATGCTGGTCCATGCGACGTTCGCAAATGAACAAGCCGAGCCGAGCCCGCCCCGATCCGTGTGAGAGAGATCTCGACGTTGTGTGTGCTGATCACCACCACCACGGCTCGTAGCTCCAATCGTGTGGCTCACGTTACTTTCTTTATCGTAGCCATATAAACATCCAATCGCATCTCTGATTGCGCTACGACGACAGGAACTGTCGGGCTTGTACCGAGAGGAATGCGAGTACAGCTATCTACTCCAAGCGGTCTCTCGAAGTCCCTAACGCAGGATTGGCTGTTCTCAACAAATGTCTATGCGCTCACTACACAACCAGGGCGAGAGACCCACCCAGGTCACTTGCGATCCTCACCAATACCGTATCTCGAAATAAAAGTACTACACTCGCATTCGGATGAACAAATGAAGAAAAAAAAGAATGATAAAGCTTGGATTCTCTCCACCAAATGAAACCGCTGCGATCTACGGTCTTGCCACTCACATGGAGAGCCACTCGAGATATGCAGAAGATGGAGACGTAGCCAGACGTCTGGCCCCGGACTCACTCGACTTACATCGAGTACATCTTGAGCTTGAGGAAGAAGAAACTGATTACGATACCGATAAAGCTCATGACACCACCGATGAAGATCGGCAGCTTGTAGCCCATCGACGTCTCGACCAACGCGGCACCGATCACAAAATTGAGCAGCTGACCAAAGCACTGCGCCGAGTTGATCGCACCGACGTACATGCCGATCTCGATCTTATCACCGAAGACGTGGATGATCACAGGCACCAGCAACGCAAAGATCGCGGTCTGCGAGAGCGACGTGATCACGACGATGACGACGTTGAGTGCGACGACCTTGGAGAACGCCATGGCCATGAGCAACGCCTGTGGCACGAGCGAGATCGTGAGCACCCACTTGGCACCGATCTTGCTAACGAGAAACGGCAGGCACCAGGAGAAGAGGTAGCCGACCGAGTTGAAAATAAAGTCGGTGGAACCGCCCGCGACCTTGACACCATGGTTGTAGTCGTCCTGCGCCTCCGTGCAGTCCGGTTTGCAGTTATCGGCACCGTCCGGCTCGCCGTCGTACACTTCGATACCGAAGAACTGGCCCTTGTTCCCGTTGTAGGCCGTGTACCCGTACTCCAAAAAGAAAAACACGATGCAGTAGACCACCAACACACCGGGCAGCGACTTGAGACCTTGCCAGATGGAGTAGAAGGCCTCGCCGATGCGTTTCCAGACGGATTCTTTGTCCACTTGATCGGCTGAGAGTGGCTCTTCCTTGACAAACAGGCAGACTGCACCGACCGTGACGATCATCACGACACACAACATGCCGAGGAAGTAGTGAAGCGTCAGGTGAGCGGCGCCCCAGATCTCAATGTAGGCCGAGATAATGATGGACCCGAGCGTCGACCACCCCTGGCCAATCGCAGCACCCGTCGTCTGACGGTCTCCGGCAAAATCAGCAATGATCAAGAACGCCGGCGTCTGCACGACGTTGACGGTGATGTCCATCCAGGTGTAGAACAACACCGTGAAGAACGCCGTCCAGCGACGGCTCGTCGGCTCACCGTCCTTGCCGCTGCCGTAGTCGCCACAGCCCTCGCCCATCTGACGCGTGTAGCCCATGGCGATCCAACAGATCACACTGCAGATCGCAGCGTAGAGCAGGAAGGGACGACGGCGACCCCATTGGTTGAGGCTTCGGTCACTGAGCACACCGATGGTCGGGGCGACGAGGATACCGGAAAGCGGGCCGATGACCTGGGTGAGCTGCACGGCAAACTTGGGGAGCATGGTGCCGAGGTAGGGGCCAAGAGCGGCCCACTGGGCCGACCAGGCCATTTGGATGGCCATACGCGGGCACGAGAGTAGCAGCAGCATGGGGATGGAGGCACCACGGACCGGACGCTCGCCCTCGTCCTGGAGGCCCTCGAGCTTGGGCGATCCGTACTCGTTGTAGAGCGGCGTACCGGCCTCAATATCCTTGGTATCCTTGGCAGTGGACGCCATGGTCACTTTGGCACAGCTGAATATGCGGGTTGGGAGCTGGGAGTGAGGCTGCTTCGGTGCTGGAGAGCAAATTGAAGAATGAGACGAGAGAGCGACGCAAAAGCCAACGGGGTCTAGCGAATGCAAGCTAGCTGCTCCAGCCGAGCGCGTGTGGCTAGGCTGAAGACACGAGGCGAACTGGCGTTGGGAGAAGGTTTGCTGCGTAGGCACGGATTCGATCCACGCGACTGGTCGAGCTCGGGGGCCAGTGTTGTTGGCTTTCTCGCAGCACCAGGCGTGGCGTAAGGAAGACGTCGGAGCGAACCAAGCGAAAAGAAACCGCGAACGCTCCTCTCTGGTAAATTCTCCGGGCAGTGGCCCTGTCTCCATTGCGCGATCGTTTCTATAGATCTTCTTCCTCTTTCGAAGGCGAGGTCGTTGCGCGTTTGGATACAGTACCCTGCTCAGGAGTAGTTGCACGATCTTTGGTTGCAACTGAACAGCTTCTCCGCACCATACTTTTACTTCCACGATCATCCACAGAAATGCGACACGATTCCCTCAAGCTCCTCCTAGAAATAACGTCCACGCTCGACATTGCTCCTGACTTGCGGAGTGAACTTGCTGCGTGCGCGCTGCTCGGGCGTTCTTGCGTGGGGGGGCTGCTGCGAGATTTCAACGCGAAACGAGAAGCACCACAGTCGCCACGTCCAGAAATTTCAAGAGGCTGTCGCGACTGTCGCGTGGCCGGGTGGCTGCAGAAGAGTGCAACTGAAGAACCCAAGCCGAGCCAAGCTCTGACACACTATAGCAAAAATCGTGGGGCGGGTAAGCTGATGCATGCATTCATATTGGAAGACACATTCCCTGTTACAGGTGTTCGTAAATACTACCATCGACAAATTCAGTTCGTTGCAAAATATAAAATGTACGAGGTATAATGTCTGCAGGAAACCCAGAAAGCCGATGCCGCGGCCGACTTGGTGAGCCACGCGCATCCCTTGTACCGGTACTGTACTTTGAAGTGCGTGGCCTCCTCTATCCTCCCGCCTGTGATGGATGAGGTCACGCACTTTTGTGGGGACGTTTCTCGCGCCGAACCTGATGATGCCACCCAAATTTGTTGGTGGGCGACGTGGCAGTTGGCAATCATCATGCCGGCCTGCCCACGAGAAGACGACGCGGCGATGATGGTGACCGAGACTTTGTGCTCAGGGGGTCCGTTTTGTACTAGGGTTTACACTGCAAGCAGACACCGCGTCCGATGTGGAGCGCGTGTGTGATTTTCAAAACGCTCCACCACCATCCACGGCCATGTGGCTTCGTATGATGAATCGCATCGCGAGATTGGCTTCGGATCCAAGCTTGGGAGGACCAGAGCACCCCTGTCCACACGCTACTTGATACTATGTAATACCAGTGACAGGAGCCGCCCAACGAGAGTCGTCTCGTAGTCCATCGACACGCTGTCGCCCTCTCGCCATGGCCCGCGGCCGTCGCCGAAAGAAGAGCGAAATTTTTCCAAAAGGATTTGCGGATCGCGAGGGGGAATTCTCCGATGGCGAAATTTTCGATCCGGGATCACCTCCCACGATACGTACCGTACAAGCAGACGGATTCTTCGCCGTTCCCCACGTCAGCGTCAACTCGACGTTTTGACCTGTTCCATGCTTCCACGCTGGTCTGCACTGTGCTCATATACTGATACCGTCGCCCTAGCCGGTGACCAGCGTGGCGGATCGCTGGTGGCCGTGGTATTAATCCATACACACCGAGGGATACCTGCTCAAAATTTTCGCGAGTCGTCGCGTCGAAACTTTTCTGAGCGCAGCCAAGACTGGACAAAAAGTTGGAGGGCTGCTTGGGTCGAGAGGATGGGCTCTCTCGCCAACACCAGTCGAACTTCAACCATGCGGTCTTCTTCAACATTGCTTATACTAGTAGACGGATCCGATTCTTGGCCTAAAAGTGGACAGAATGCGTTCAACTGCACTGGAGGTGAACGCCGATAGCTCCTAGGCGAGGGATATTCAATCGATGCATCGAAGGTGGGAGAGGCCCGGGAACATGCCGCAACGGATGGCCTGAGCTGGTGCTCGCATGATCGTGTACGACCTGAAAAATTGGTGCGTTGACCCCCCCGCTCCATGCACAATCAAAGACCCAGCCGAGCGGCACGGAAGATCCACGTGGTAGTGATCGTTTATGCATCTCAGAAGCAGTGCATTCCCTCGAGCACATGAGAGGGATCCTATGGCACCGTGGTATTACGGCGAATACGATCGATCTGTCTCAAACGTTTTTGGCTTCAGTTCGTACCAGACGAGGAGAACGTGGACATGAGCGTTGCTCCCACACGATGGGCAATGCTCCGAGCAGAAGTCAATTCGCGGATGACGCTAGTCTTTCCGCTATAAAATTTCAGCGACCCATATGACTGCTCAGCCCGTGCGAGTGGCCTTCTCGTCTCGTCTTCCGACACGGAAACGGACCGAGGCCACTGCTTTGATGCTGGGGAAGAGGACCACACCACCACTCGATGAAGACGCCATTCGGATCAACACGCGAATTTGAAGCGGCTACGTGGTGTGCCACACTCGACCGCTCTGGCGCTGATTTTGCTCATCAGCGGCTACAGAATTGGTTCGCTCCGGACAAGAACGACGTGGAGGCATCGCGGACCACGCGGGTCGAGTATGTCAGCCAGTCGGAAGCTGTTGGAGTACCGAGCGGGGCGACGCGAGGCGGCAGGCGCTGGCCCGGCAACCCGCGAGTACAACGCCTCCTTTGCTCGTCGGCAAAATGTGGCCTTCTCGTAGACATCGCCTTCAACTTTCCCGAGTTGCTGCTTTTCCGACGATTGGTTCACTTGGTTGGCTCGCCCGCATTCTGCAATTTGTCCACCAGCAGCATCGCCAAACCTCGAGGGCCTCCAGGACGAGCGCGAGCGTCCAGTCCGTGGTGCCTCCATCCTCATGCTGCTGCTGCTCTCGTGCCCATGAATGGCCATCCAAATGGCCTGGTCGGCCCAGTGGGCCGCTCTCGGCCCCCTACCTCGGCACCATGCTCCCCACGTTTGCCGTGCAGCTCACCCAGGTCATCGGTCCCCTCTCCGGTATCCTCGTCGCCCCGACCATCGGTGTGCTCAGTGATCGAAGCCTCAACCAATGGGGTTGTCGCCGTCCCTCACTGCTTTACGTCGCGATCTGCAGTGTGATCTGTTGGATCGCCATGGGCTACACGCATCAGGTACTTCAAGGGCCGCGGTGCTCACGATCTCGTTCGCGCCGCAGGCCTTACTCATGGCCATGGCGTTCTCCAAGAATCGTTGCCCTCAGCATCGCTCTCACAGACCGCGATCGTCGCGATGCTTGTGCCTATGATCATCCACATCTGTGGTGATACGATCGAGACCAGCGTGTACGTCGGTGCGATCAACTCGGCGCATGGCTTTGGTCAACTTTGTGATATGTGCTACAAGCTGCCGATCTTCCTTGGCGGTGTCATGAGCTTGATCGGTATCGTAATCAGTTTCTTCTTCCTCAAGCTCAAAATGTACTCTATGGGTGTCCACCACACGCCACAGTGTGGGCGAGTGAGACTCTCACGCCTCCGTTTTTCTCGGACGTGTCCGTTCCCTCTCGTGCGGATCTCAGTCTCTTCAGTGCGTGGGGCGACTGCACCGGAACGGCATCGGAGCTCAAGTCAAAATTTTCGCCATGGAGGATGGACCTCAACAACATGGGGGATGGGTTTGACATGTACCGCTGGTCCTCCAACCACAACAGTACTGATATTACCATGTACAGTACAGTATCACGTCTTGCGACGACATGCTGTGTGCACGACGTGGTCGTGTTCTCGTGGATAAGTACTGGCCATCTCATCAACCTCGTGGAGCCAGGGCCTGGCGGGTATCTCAGGAAATACGGTTGTGGTCCTCGCTGGATTGCCAATCAATCCACCGCTTCCTTCCTCCTGACACCTGGTCGTTCAAGTGCCCCCTCCTCCCAATCTCTCAGCTTCTGACTCGGTTCACGACGGGATTGCGTGGCTTTCTCTGTCCACTCTTCCAGGGGACACTGCTTTCCATCAGTGAGAGGTCGCGCGTGGTGATCGACTACTCGCAGTTGCGTCCCATTCCGTGATGGACGATTAGCCGCTCCAGACGTTGGACCAAAGTCTCGACGGACTTGACGTGATATGGTCTGTCCTCAGGTTGAACTTCTCCTCGTGGATGTGCGGCGAGGGTCTCCATTGGCGAGTGCGTGTCGATTGGTATGGGGGGGGGAAAACGCGCCGCCCAGCACCAAAAAAATTCGGCCACTTGCTTCTTTCCCGCACGCGAGGTGACTTGCGGGGCGCCTCCCCCCCCCTCACTCGCGAGTGCCGCGAAGATCTGCGCGTGCAACAATCTCACCATCTGGCCCACGGATCCCGGTGTCGTGCCTTGACCGTCGTCGTGTCCACCGTGTCCATAGTACTACACTTGGGGGGATTTTTCTGTTCTCACTCGTGTATTTGCTCTCTTCTCATCGAGCCGTCTAGCTATTATATCTATCACCAATGGCGAGCCATCGTCAGACAGCCGTCGTGCCGCGCACGATCTACCACGGCGGCAAAGACGTGGAGCTCGGCACGCCGCTGTACGACGAGTACGGGTCACATGGACTCGACGGTGTGCTCCAACATGTCGGCATGCGACGGGGCGCGTCGATCCCCATGCTGCTGCTGCTTTCGATGCCGCGGATGGCGATCCAAATGGCCTGGGCGGCCCAGTGGGCAGCGCTGGGTCCGTACCTCGGCACGATGCTCCCCAAGTACGCCGTGCAGCTCACCCAGGTCATCGGTCCGCTCTCGGGCATTCTCGTCGCGCCGACTGTGGGCGTACTCAGCGATCGCAGCATGAACCCGTGGGGGCGTCGGCGTCCGTTTTTGCTGTACGCGGCCATCGCGAACGTGGTGTGCTGGACTTGCATGGGCTTCACGCGGCAGATGGGCGAGCTGTGCGGTGATTACGGCAACGGCAAAGACGGCGTGCCGACGAGTCGCAAGTGGACGGCACTGTTCACCGTGTTGTTTTACACGTGGATGGACATCACCGTCAACGTCGTGCAGACACCGGCGTTCTTGATCATCGCCGATTTTGCAGGCGATCGTCAGACCACGGGTGCGGCGCTGGGGCAAGGCTGGTCGACGATCGGATCGATTATCGTGGCCGCGTACATTGAGATCTGGGGCGCGGCCCACTTGACGCTGCACTGGTTCTTGGGCATGCTGTCGGTGGTGATGATCGTGTCCGTGGGGCTCGTGTGTATCTTTGCCAAAGAAGACCCGCTGTCGCAGGACGAAGCGGACCACGAGTCGGTATTCAAGCGCATCGGCGAGGCGTTCTACTCGATCTACCAAGGGCTGAAGAACCTCCACGGACAGCTGATCGTGTACAGCTTGGTTCTCTTCTGTCTCCAGTACGGGTACACATCGTACACCGGCAACAAGGGCCAGTTCTTCGGCATTGAAGTGTTGGGTGGCACGCCCAACGGAGCGGACACGTGTGCGCCGGATTGCTCCGAGGCTCAGAACGAGTACAACCACGGTGTCAAATTGGCCGGCGGTTTGACGGATTTCCTGTTCAACATTGTCGGCTACGTCTACTCGTGGCTCCTGCCGTTCCTTGTCCACCTCATCGGCGCCAAGTGGGTGCTCACTTTATCGTTGGCGCCACAGACGTTGCTGATCCTGATGGCGTTCTCCAAGGTCGTGTCGATCAATGTCGCGATCGTGGTGAGCACGGCGCTGTCCCAGACGGCGGTCTTCGCGTTGATGGTGCCCGTGATCATCCACGTGCTCGGGGAGAAGGCTGATATTGGCATGTACGTCGGCGCACTCAACTCGGCCAACTGTTTCGGGCAGCTCATCAACTTTTTTGTGGGCGCTGCGATCGTGGAGACGTCGATGGGCTACAAGCTGCCCGTTCTCATTGGCGGTGCGCTCACGGCGCTCGGCGTGTTCTTGTGTCTGTTCTTCCTGCAGCTTCGAATGCGCTCGATGTAAATATGACAGGGGGGAAATCCTTCATCTTCACTGTATAGTGCTACATGTTCTCATGTTCGAGTCTGTGCCCCGTCGTGTTACACGGTGTTCGCCACCCCAATATGTGGGGGGAGATCATTCGTCTCAGAGGATCATCAGCATCGTCGCTATCGTAGCGGATACGCTCGTGGCCCTCAAGAGGTCATCAAGGAACCGAACGCCAAGCCCGCACTGGCTTTCCGGTGATACCCGCCTGTCCTTGTGCTTGCCAATCTCGCATGTAAATGGCTACATATGTACATAAACGTGCCAAGTCGAGCCAACATTTTGTGCATAAAAAAGCCAATAGATCGTCGTCTATTAGTCTCCGATGGCAACGTAGTTGGAGGTTGAGACTTCTGCATATTGCACTGCCCGCTAAAGCATCTTTCTTTTTCTACAAAGCATTTTGTAAGCAGACAATCATGAGACTTCTCGAGCACGAGCATCGCCGTGACGCTCTTCGTTTCTAGCATGTTGGGAACGAGTAGAGCTGCTCCCATCCGTTCGACACAACGACATATCTTCGTATATTCCTCGTTAATGAACGGGATCGCGCTTACATGGTCCTTTACATCAGTACATGGAGACCGATAACCAATGCACAGGATGTGAGAAGGTCATGGAAGTAGTATACAATGACATAGAAAAAAATAGCAGACTATCCGTGGCCACTACGAACGTGGATGTACACTTGCGCTGGAGCGTCCGGCTAGAACGCTGTTACATCGAGTACATCTTGATCTTAAAGAAGAAAATGCCGGCCAGTACGCCAATGAAGCTCATGACGCCGCCGAGAAACACGGGTAACTTGTACCCGAGCGACGTCTCGACGAGCGCGGCTCCGATCGCAAAGTTGAGCAGCTGGCCAAAGCAGTTGGCCGAGTTGAGTGCGCCGACGTAGATTCCAATGTCTGTCTTGTCGCCAAACACGTGGACGATCACGGGTACCATGAGTGCGAAGACTGCGTTCAGAGTAAGCGAAGTGATCACGACGATGAACACGTCAATCTCGACGATTTTGGTGAACGCCATGACCATCAGCAGCGACTGTGGGATGAGCGAGATGGTGAGCACCCACTTGGCACCAAACTTGCTCACGAGGAACGGGAGCATCCACGAGAACACGTAGCCCACCAGGTTGAACAGCAGATCCGTCGAGCCGCCGGCCACTTGGACACCGTGGTTGAAATTGGCCTGTGCCGTCGTGCAATTGTTGCCACATGTCGCCGCTCCGACGGGATCGCCTTCGTACACTTCGAAGGCGAAGAACTGGCCCTTGTTGCCGTTGTAGGCCGTGAAGCCGTACAGCACGCAGAACATGATGAACGCGTACGAGACCAAGACGTCTGGGAGGATGCGGAGCCCTTCGTAGATCGAGTAGAACGCCTGGCCGATGCTCTGGCACGCCGACACGTCGTGGGATTCATTCTTCTCGAGCGGGGTCTCCTTCACGACGATGCACACGAGTCCCACGGAGAGTAGCATGACCACACAGAGCATGCCGAGAAAGTAGTGCAGCGTGAGGTGAGCGGGGCCCCAGATCTCGATGTACCCGGACACGAGAATCGAGCCGAGCGTAGACCACCCTTGCGCAAACGCAGCCCCCGTGGTCTGACGGTCGCCAGCGAGGTCCGCAACCAGGAGAAACGCCGGTGTCTGGACGATGTTCACCGTGATGTCCATCCACAGGTAAAACACCACGGTGAAGAACGTCGTCCACGTGCGGTCCATCGGTGTGCCGTCCCGACCATCGCCGTAATCCCCTAAGGCCTCGCCCATCTCACGCGTGTAGCTCATGCAGATCCAGCAGACCACACTCGCGATGGCCGCACCGAGCATGTACGGACGACGGCGTCCCCACTTGTTGGTGCTGCGATCACTGAGCACACCGGCGGTTGGCCCCACGAGGATCCCCGAGAGCGGACCAATGATCTGCGCGATCTGGACGGCGTACTTGGGGAGCATCGTACCGAGGTACGGACCGAGTGCGGCCCACTGGGCGGCCCACGACATGCTGATGGCCATGCGCGGCAACGAGATCACCAGCAACATGGGGATCGAGACACCGCGCGTTCCCTGGGACTTGCGTTCTGGTATGTCGTCCTTGGGCGAGTCATAATCCTTGTAGAGGGGCGTGCCGACCTCGAGGTCTCTGGTGGGCTTGCCGTCCTTGCTGGTGGCGGCCATGATCCAACTCGTGTTGACCTTCACTCGAGTAGTGACGTAATTGTTGGTTGCAAAGCAAATCGACGAATGGCTTGGCCGACACCGCGTGTTGGTGTCGGCTGCCGAGGACGCAATGAGGCCGGGGTGCTCGTATGTGGAGAGGATGCAGGCACGTGGTGACGAGTTCAGTGGAAACCGGTGCGTCAGTTGGTGTCGGCAGTTTGCGGTTACATGGTTTTCCTTTGGTGCCTCCTCCCCGCTCGCGAGAGCCAAACGCTCCGGGAATGCCCAGCGAACGCCAGCACGCATCTCGGAACGAGGTTGGGTCCTCTCGCTCGGCTATTTATGGCTGGCGTAAGGGCACAAGAAGACACGACTCGAGGAGGAGCGATATTGCACACGAACGCACTCCTGTATCTCCACTCGCAGGGAATAATAGCCTTCCGTGTATTACAACACAGTACGCCGCTGTTCTTACCCAGCGATTGTTGATGCCTTGCCATCCATGAGGATGGCCAAGCGGACGACAAACGATGGTATAGGACAGGAAAAGCCAAGCGCTGGGCCGTCGAGCGAGACGGCATTCCGAGGACCAACAAAACACGCCAGAAGAGTTCGTTGGTACCACCGAGGTCGTGAAACCGTGTGGGGCGACGGCACTGTGCTGGAAGCATGCGGAGACCACACGCGTATCGCTTTGGTCGCTGGTCTGACCACCTTGTCGAACAAAAACCCCATTTTCGTCTGGCCCGCGAACTGGATCCACGGCTCTTGAGGCACGTCCAGTCTCTGAAGCGCTGGACGTGCTCACGATCGTGGATGACGACTCGGGGAGCCATGCAAATCCATTTCTTTCCATTCTTTTCTAGTAAGTGAGGGGACTGAACGACGGGGTGTGGCGTTGCTGTCCAGGCGATCGCGACAAGGCACTGAAAGCCACACTAGACAGACTGTGCAGGATCGGCGTGAGAGGTCCAGCAAAACGAGAGGGAGCCACAGCGTACGGTATCTCTATCTGTTCAGTCGAATGTGACGGTGTGGTATACAGTAGCCTCATCCTGTCTCGTCTGCGAGTCATGAATCGGACGTCACCACGGTACGCTTGCCGTATGTGTTCCTGCTGCTCATCCATTCCAACCGACCAAACGAAAATCCAAGTCAAGTTATTCACTAGGAAATACACAATCAACGCTTTCGTATTCATCGGACCCATACTGAAGGTTCGTACACCTCGTGCTTTCGCTTTCCGACCCGTTGGATGCCGCACGCGGTTTCATACGTTAGCAACCGGGCAGCCGGGGCTCTCGCCCACACGAACGCTTTACAACGAGTACATCTTGATCTTGAAGAAAAAGATGCCAACAATGACGCCGATGAGGCTCATCACGCCACCGAGGAACACGGGCAGCTTGTAGCCCATCGAGGTCTCGACCAGCGCCGCACCGATCGCAAAGTTGAGCAGCTGACCAAAGCAGTTGGCCGAGTTGAGTGCACCGACGTAGATTCCGATCTCGGCCTTGTCGCCAAACACG
>JAADVY010000452.1:0-16547 GCA_023336035.1 Pythium plurisporium
CCCCCCCCCCCCTCCTCCGCTCGACCCAGAACAACACCCGAGTCTTGATGGGAGCAACGGAGCTCGTCGCGTCCGCGCCGCTGGCCGTCGACACCAACGGCCACAGCCGCGCGAATGGCAAGCGTCGATTGGATCTACCGGCCGAGCCCCACGTTCCGTGCGTGGACGTTGGCTGCGCGCACGTGCCGCTCGCGCACGAGGGCGACGACTGGCTGCGTGCCCAACTCCACGCGACGCTGCGCCGCGCGCGCCACGACCGGCACGCCTCGTCCATCCGTTGGGACGATCAAGACCACCAGGTGGGGCTGCGTCGCGAGCGCGCGCTGTGTCTCTCGTGCGAGTTTAGCGGCCGCCGCGAGGATCCGAGCGATGCGACGCAGTGCTTTGTGACCCACGCGTTCCGCGAGAACCACCACGTTGCGCTGCTGCCGCGCAAGCAGCAGCTCTTCTGCGCGCGCTGTCTCGACTTTGTGTACCCGGGCGCGCTGCTCGCGCTCACGCAGCGCACGACGCCGTCGCAGCATCGCCCACGTCGGTCGGCTCCTCCTCACCCCCACCCCCACCACGCGCCTTCGCTGCGTCGTCGGCTCATGCGGTCCTGCGCGCGTCGCGGACTCGTCAACATGGGCAACACGTGCTTCATGAACGCTGTGCTGCAGGCGTTGGCGCACAATCCACTCGTGCAGCACGAGTATTTCGTGGTGCGAGGCCACAATACGACAATCTGCGAGCAAACGCGTCGTCACGACGCGAAGACCAACCAGCAAGAGGACGGACAGACGGCGCTTGTGTCGGTAGAGCCGTGCATGGGCTGCGAGATGTCGTCTTTGCTTCAAACGCTGTTTCCTGCGCCGCGCGCGACGCTTACGGCTCGCCACGTGACGTCCCCGGTCGTGCCGCAGTCGTTCATGGAGACGTTCTGGGCCTCGTCCCCGAGTTTCATCAGCTCCCAGCAGCAAGACGCCCATGAATTTCTGGTAACGCTTCTAAACGGGATCCATAAGGACACGTGTCCACGCACCCCCGTGCCAGCTTCGTCGGACACGACCGGGAAGATTGTGCCAACGTCTCCTCGTTTCTCGGCGACGGGACAGTCGCTCTGTGATTGCGTCGTGCATCACAACTTTGCTGGCGTGTTCAGCTCGGAGATCTCGTGCGTGTTCTGTGACACTGTGAGCAGCAAGTACGACCCGTTCCTCGATATCACGCTCGCGCTCGACACTCCAAGCGCGACACCTCGAAAGTCGGGTGGTAGCAGCTCCAAGGCCACCACGACTCATTCTTCACCGGCACTTACGTCGCTCACCTCCTTACTCGAACGGTTCACGTATGAAGAACGTTTGAAAGGGACGAACCAAATCTACTGCAAGCGGTGCTCGCGCTACGTAGATGCCATGAAGCGACTGGTGATCCACAGACTACCCAATTTGCTGGTGCTCCATCTGGGGCGCTTCGATTTTGCCAGAAAGCGGAAGATCATGAAAGCTGTGTCGTTTCCGCTGCGGGGTCTCGATCTTCGTGAGTTCTGCAGTGACGTCGACACGGTTCAAGACCTGGCGACTCCTATTGCAAGAGACCACAAGAGTCGCCGAGACGCTGTCGCAACGGAAGGAGCATCTGGCAGAAGCAGTCCTATGACGCCGCCACCGGTTGCGCCATCAAGAGACGCCGTGTACGATCTCGCCGCTGTGGTCAGCCACCATGGGGACTCGGTGGAAGGCGGCCATTTCACGGCGTTTGTCCACAGTTCTCAGGAACCTTCCAAGACCAGCGGGGACCGCGACAGTGCCGAGGACGAGGCGACGAATTCCCCGTGGCTCCACTTCGATGACTCGAAAGTCGAGCGAGTGAGTCCGCAGACCGTGCAGGACGCGCAGGCGTACATGCTGTTGTACGTGCGTCGGCGGCTTTTTGTGTGACAACGGCGGGTGGATGGTCAAACAGTGAAGCCATTTGTGAATAGCAGCCAATCACTTTGTGTATGTGAGGATATCCACCAATCACAGGTGTTTGTGGGGTGAGATCTTTCGAAAAAAAGATCCGAGGTATCAAAACCTATTTCGTCGAAGCAATGCCCGGCATGTTCGGGCGCAACCGGATCTGCTGGTGGTGGTTGCTGTGGCTCAGCGTCGTGGTCGCCACTCACGCGTTCAGCGACAACGACGCCACATGTCAGCGAGGCGGGGCTTGGGTAGCGCAGGAGCTTCACGCATCGCTGTCAAATGCAGAAACGCACGATGCACGTGTGATGCAACCAAGCCAGTCCGAGAATCCACTTGTCCAGCTCCTGATTGGAGTCAAGACCAGTGTGGTGTACGGCGTGGATGCACGACGTGCCATCCGTGAGACGTGGGGGAACCGCTCCGCTCTACCAGTCGGTGTTCGCATCGTCTTCTTGGGATGCGAACCCAACCTCTCGTCTTTCAACTCCGATCAAGTCGCCTACATCCGTGACGCAATTGCACGTGAGCGAGAGCAGTACGACGGCGATCTTCTCGTGGAAGAACTCGCGTCTTGTCGTGACGCGTACAACGATCTCGTCAACAAAGTGCTCGCATTTTTCCAGTGGAGTGCGAGCCAGACGACCCGAGTCGATGCCGACGACGGACCACCGACCAAGACCTACGTGATGGTTGCCGACGACGATATCTACCTGCGGATTAACCGATTGGTCGAGCTATTAGCCGATCCGAAGATTCCAGCACAGCGTTTTTATGGCGGTCAAGTATGGGCCGACCAGTTCCACCGACCGATCGATCCTGTCCGTGATCCCCGAAATGGACGGCACTACCTCTCCCCCAACCAATACCCCATGGAGCAGCTTCCACCGTTTGCAAACGGCCCACACTACGTTCTATCCACGGACGTTGCGCACTTCATCGGCCAGCATCGCACGATCTTCCGTGGCGTCGGTGGAGATCCAGCGAACCTTGATAGTGCAGGAACATTTGATGATGTGTCGGTCGCACTGTGGACGCTGGCGATGCAGATCCGACCACGGCATTTCCGTGAAATGGGTGATTTGCGCGACATGATGTGTCAAAACCGCTTCGTCTCATTTGCAGACCTGACGTCTGAAGCGTTGTATCACATCCACGATAACCTCGAGCGGGGGCGAAGCTTCTGTTGCGGGTTCTCGTACGCGACGTGGCTGAAACAATTCATACCGACGCGTACTGAGAAAGACGTCCGGGATGATATACAGCGTCTTGAAGTGTGGAGCACCATGGAGGTATTCTACCGTATTGTACGAGAGAACCAAGCGTCCGACATATCGCTCACACTCTACGTGAATCAGAAGCTCGCGCCATTTCGGAAAATGGAACGGGACTATGTGCCTGCCGTCCACTCGTTCTATACGTTTTGTGAGACGATGGCCGAGCACATCGCAACCGAGCTGAATTTCTTCAGAGGGCAGCCTTTGTTTGTTTGCCAGCAGCTACGTCAAGTGATGCTTGAGGGGCTCCGCTCTATACTGGAGCGCAGTCCCACGAATCGGCCGAATCTTGCTTTGCTTGTGCACAACTTCGGTATCTCCATCGCTGCGCCAATTATGAAGGTTATTCTGACCGTTGCAGCGCGTCACGCGCAAGTCGTGATCGAGAACTTGCTCACACAGGCTTATGCTGGCATGGAGCTGCTCATCTTTGACGAGGAAAACTACGGTACTGCTGATCGCGATCCTGATATTGTGGTCTTCACAACCGCAGCGTGTACAAGCGATGACCAAGCCAGGGCGATGATGCACGAGTACTTGTCCAAGTATACTAGTCGACTGCTGCTAGTCCATCCTCGGGAGATGCAAGTCGAAAATCGTCTGGATGATCGAATTGTTGTCGTGACGTCCAGTCCCACGAAATCGCCGGATGTTGGGCAAGTCTCTTGCAGTATTTACATACCATACGCTTCGGAGGCGTTCGCGAGCAGCGTCAAGCATTCCCCTATCAGTCTCTTGCGGCCATACGAGAGCCAGTCGCTTTCGTCGACGACTGCACCAGCGATTCTTCGACTACGACAGTTCTGCGTGGACGACTATGTGCCCAGCCAGTGCGACCATCCACACCGCAAATACTTCTTCAACCTGCTGAATGCCCTTGACAGCGTAGATGTCGCTGGTGCTTGTCCGAACCATGAGGCTCACCACCGGCGACGTAACTTTACGTTGGCTGAGAATCTCCCGCGAGAAACTGCATTCGCTCTCGACAAGAAGGTCAGTCGCTACGAGCAGTTCAAGTTCACGATCGCCTTCGAGGATACACCGAACGCCGCCGGCCATATCAGTGATACGATTGTGGCTGCGTTTCTCGCGGGCAGCATCCCCATTTATTACGGCCACTCTGCGACGGTTACTCAGGTGTTCAACGCGAAGGCGTTCATCGACTGTGGTTCATTTGCATCCCTGCGCGTCTGCGCCAAGCACGTGTTGGCCGTGCACGCATCACCTTCTTTGTATGAGTCGATGCGTCGCGAGCCTCCGATCGTGAACCTGACGGTCTTCTTCGACGTGTTCTCCTGGCATCCGGATGTCGTAGATTTGATCCAACAGCGACGATCAGTCGGGGATATGAATCACACACGAACGCTCAGTGAACGTCTCAAGATGCTGTTCGATGAATCTCCGTGAGAAACACGACATTGGGTACGGTTTACTGTGGCATTTGAATCCACTTGTGTTCGAGCAGTTGCGATGCGTTCCATCTAACAACACAAATGTCACGAATTTTGAACGATCATATGCCATGTGAGAGCTATCACGCACCGTTCGACTGGGCTGCGAATCATGGCCTTCAACACGAAATCCTTTGCTTCTGATGATACCAACTCCCACGCAGACAACTCAAATGCTAGTACACCGATCTTCGCGTTGCGTATAATCTCTGCGTCAGTCGCACCATAGAAAGGAGGCGTACCACTCAACAGCATGAACGCGATCACGCCAACACTCCACATGTCGGCAGCAGCACTGGGAGATCCGCCATGGAGGATCTCGGGGGCGACGTAACCTGGTGTCCCTCGGACAATGCGTGCATCCGCGCGGGGTTGAAGTGCTATCGTCGTCGCATGGCAGAATCCTGTGAGCTTGATTGTCGCATCGTCGTCGTTGCTAGTGAGAAGAATATCCTCGGGACGGAGGTCGTTGTGGGTGATACTACGCGAGTGGCAATGCTGGACTGCCATGAGCAGCTGAGCGACCACACGTCGTGCGTCGTCTTCACGATAGCAAACCTGCGTCTCCAATCGTGTTCTGCTTAGTTCACGCGTGCAGACTCGCCATGTCTTGTCTCACTTACTTTCTCGGCGATTCGGTCGAAAAGATCCCCTCCATCAACATACTCCAGCACCAGGTAGATGCTGTCATCCTCCACCACATCCACCAGCGACAGGATATTCACGTGCGAGAGCTGTCGAAGCATTGCGATCTCTTGGCGAGCGCGTGCCTCGTCGTCCTCGAGGCGTCGGAAGCACTGGATGGCACACTTTCGACAGGATGCCCTGTGAAGTGCTTCGTAGACGTTGATCCCGTCGCTCGTATAGAGCACTCGCTTCGTGAGATCATACTCATCGTGGAGAGATCGTTTTCTTGAGGGCTGCGTCGAATGATCTTCCGGCTCCGTCGCACGGCGAGTCGCCGCGGAGTACGCGCCGCCCATGGTTTGTTTTTGGTTTGCGGAGCTGTTCGAATGTAGCCATCACACTAAGTTTGTACTAAGTTCGAATCCGCTGGCTTGTGACTTGATGGACTCGGATGGCGGGTGCGTACTCGCACAAGGCCTCACGTCGGATTCAGTGGCGTGTGTTCCGGTGATCGATCCATCACGGGAGACCAAGACGAGCAGCGCGATCTCATCGCAGAGGCCGCGTTTGAACAGGACCTGCTGCGGCTCAAGCGTTGCTAGTGTGTCGAGACGTCACGAGGACAGGATGGCGTTCGGGGAGGGACTGCACGGTCGACAAGGAGTGGTTGCTCAGCCCGGTGCACCCACTGACTGCCTTGCTGGGGAAGTGCTATCCACCTGCGAAATCTGTTGTGATGCATCCACATCAGCTTTACGTAAAAAAGGTCTCTTCTCACGGTATCTTTCCATATTTGGCACTCGTGTCGACCCCAACTCCGCGCGATGACGACGCTGCTGCGAGCGGTTGTCGTTTGCTGTGCTGCTGCATTCGCTTCGGTGCCGTCTCTGTACGCTGCTTCCTCGCACCGCAGTGCAATCGACGTGCTCGTCCGTCCTCCGCGTGACTGGGGCGACGACTCCGTCCGCTTCGCTACTCAAGACGTGGAACGGGGCCTCCTGGAATGGTCGATACAGTATGAACACTCAAACAATACTGGGATCGACAGTAAGCACTTCCCAGTGTTTCTGATCGTCGGGGTCAAGACCAGCGTTGTCCACAACTTCCGCGAGCGCCAGGCGATACGTGCGACGTGGGCAAACGTGACCGCGACGCGACCGCGCCACGTGCGAGTCGTGTTCTTGGGCTGTGAGCCGGATCTATCGACGTACTCGGATCCCATCGAACGCGCACGTATTTCTGAGGCCGTCGCGATAGAGAAGGATGTGTACCAAGATCTGTTGACGTCGGAGCTCGCATGCACCGACTCGTACTCGCAACTAACCCAGAAAGTTGCGAGCTTCTTGCACTGGACCAGTGCGACCATCGCGCCAAGCCAGTCGTCGCTGCGGTACGTCCTGATCGTGGACGATGACGTGTATCTTCGCGTGGATAAGCTGGTCGAGATGCTGCATCGCAATGACACGCCAAAAACGCGATTCTACGGCGGATACGTTTTTCGTGATCTCCAGCCGACGCGCGACCCTGCCCACAAGAACTTCATCTCGGAGCATGAATATGCCGGACCGACGCTCCCACCGTTTGCTGCTGGGCCCCACTATATCATCTCGATCGACATCGCGCATCACCTCACACAGCATCACGCGGAACGGTCGGGCCTACGTGCACTGGATGATATCTCGGTCGCGCTCTGGTTGCAAGCCATGGATATCCACCCCACCGACGTGGACGGGTTCTTGCTTTTGCGAACGACGCCATGTGTGAATGCTGCTGTCGCATTGGGCGATCTCACGCCTACAGCTGTGCGGCGAGTCCATTCGAACATCTACTTCCATCGAGACCTTTGCGACGGACTGCAAGACACATCGTCTATGCGTCACCATCGAAGTATCGTACTACCAGAGTCCGATGCTTCCGCGGAGCACACCTCTGGCGACACAGTCTTGCATTGGCACCTCTACCATGACGCTAAATCGTATGTGCTCCATGTTGGTGTGAAAATTGCTATTGCGAAGCGGGAAGTGGCGTACCGATTCTCACCGGCCACTACGAGCTACGAGCTCGGCCTGTGTGCGCTGGGTGCTCGTTTGCTTTTGTCCCAACTATACGTGGTGGTCAATGAGCCATTCTGCCAGTACCATCGCCACGAACTGCGGCAGTTCATGGATGCTGCTATTCAGGACACCCCAGGTCTCGAACCGATGCTCACGCTGCCTCGTCATAGTCTCAGTGTGGATACCAATCAGATCAAGACTGTCGGACTTTCTTCCGGCGCTACGTTTGCGCGTACTCTGGTGGAGTGCCTGCTCGTGAAGATGTATCCAACTGCCAGAATTCTCGTGATCAGGGAAGACAAACTCGACGAACTGCCCGACATTTTCGTATTCTCATCATTGGACGACGGTGCCGCTGATGGCGTGCCTGACGGCCAGCGCTTTATCGATGACTATGGAGATCACAGCCAGTTGATAATGGTCGCGGGCGAGCCGTGGCCGCCCGAACAACTCGACGAGCGTGTGATATTGGTGACAACCGTCCAGCAACCACTTCATTGCAGACAGATCTATCTGCCCGTTGCTTCGACCGTATTTGCCGAGACGATGAACCACACACCTTTGGAGTTACTCCTCCCATATGCTGATAAAGCCGAGACGTCCTCCTCGACACGACGGTTCTGTGCCTATTTGTACGCCCGGTGTGACCGCTTGCGACGAGAGTACATGTTCGATCTGCTCAACGACCTTGAGCCCGTCGATGCGCTCGGAGCCTGCCAGGGCGCGAAGCGGAATTCAAACCCAATCAGTGGCAAGGAAAGATACGAGGAAGCGTTCTATACAGACATGGCAATCCAAAAGTACGTCAACTACAAGTTTGTGGTTGCGTTTGAGAACACGGTCGCGCCTGGTTACATCACAGAAAAGATCGTCACGGCATTCCTGGCTGGAGCGGTCCCGATTTACTTTGGCCACTCGACCACAGCGACCCGACTGTTCAATCCAGACGCGTTCATCAACTGTGCCGACTTTCTGTCGTTGCGTGCGTGTGCTCTTCATGTGTTTGTGATCCACACGTCACCGGAGAAATACGAGGCCATGAGGCGCGCAGCTCCGGTCCTCGATCGAGCAAGGTTTTATGAGATATTCGGCTGGCACCCAGCGGTGACAGCAAGTATGAGCACTGGCGATGAAGTACCTATTGCCCATGAACTGAAGCGGCTTCTCGAGCATGAGTGACCAAGCGCCTAAAGGCTCTCCAGTATCATTTTTAATCTGTAGGCGACGGATTCGGGCCCAATTTTGTGACCAAGCGACTCGCGAACTACTGGATGCCAGGAGAAAGCTTCGAAGAACGATCGTTCATCATTCACCGGTGGCTGAATCCGCAATTTTTCATAGCGAGATGGATCCACGTGGACAGCAAGGACGTGTTGTGCACAAGCCCGCAGTGACCGAAAATTATGGCAATTGATAAATGCCTCAGTGTTGAAGATACGAGCCACAGTTGGGGAGTCGCCCAGGTAGATCGGGACGCAACCCGCCAGAAATGCTGTCACTAGTTCATTACCGATTCGGCCAACGGTGTTGAGACGATCTTCAACGACAAGAGCAAACTTGAAGGCGGAGTACTTCATCACGGCGTGGTCGAGATCGGGAACTTCGCTGGTAGAGGATGTTTCGACGCAGTGCACACGGAATGCCGCTGCGTCTAGCTCCTCGAATATATTCAACAGAACGCGAGCTGCAGCCGATGCAACTGGCCCTCTTCTTCTACATTTGAATACCGCAAAATTAAAATGTTCTGATCCGCGGCGCGCGCCTACGCGACGCAACAAATCGAGTGGAGTGTGGGTGGTCCGGTTGATAAATCCCAGGGACGCCAATGGCAACGTGATCGACTGAGGTGAAGGTAGCTGACTCATGGGACGATCAAGTATCCATGCTGTCCGATCACCGTGCGGATTACATACACCTTGGGCTGTGTCGACGCATATCGTAATTCGTCTCGTTCGCTTCGCCGCCTCTGAGAACGCCTCCTCGTCGTTGACAGTGACCTCGATGTCGGGAGCGATGTGTTGAAATCGCGCGGCATACTCTGCGGTCCCAAGAATGTAAACTTGGGCGTCAGCATACATGCCAGCCACGAGACTCTCCACAAGCATTCGAAATGCCATCGCACGGGAGCTGAGTGTGATCATCACCACTGGCTCGTTGAGGCCTTGATGAAGATTCGTCTTCGCGAGGCCAAAGAATGATGCGACGTGCGGTTTTTGCACCATCGTTTCGTGGAGCAATCCCGTCAAGTGACCCCTCAGTTGAGCGCAGAACGTGCTGTCGAGTGCTGTGGTTGGCATCGTGCTTACAGCAACCTCCATGAGTTGTTTGCAGAAACCGACAAATGCAACGTGGGACGGTATCCACACTGCCAGCGCGGACTCGTCCGACTTGGTGGCTAGCAACCTGGCAGCAATTTGCGACAAGCGAGAGCTCCAATCGTATCGCAAGTCCCATTCGACTTCGAACGGTTGCTCTTCACGTCGACCACCAACAAGTTGAAGCGGAGGCAAGTAGCCTCCTTGTGGATCTTTCGCCCACGATGCGACACTGAAGCCTCTGCAGAAGCCACGCCGAGCCAACACATTCATGTGCGCGATCTTCATACCAGGCGGCGACAAGTTGGCGTAGGACACCAGCGCATTATGGCAAAGCGAGAACCGGATATTGTCGAAGGCATCGAGATGGGTTGGCGATAATCGCAACAATGACAGCAACCAAAACGATACACTCACGTCTTCGAGCGTTCCGACTCCTCGTAGGCTGCGTTGGTTGCGAGCGAGGAAGCGTACGATATCTGCAGAGAGCACATAGTGCGGGCCGATCGCAAAAGGCGGCAGTGACGACATGGGATAGTGCGAGTGTGAGACGTGATTCTTCTCGGTGGGTGTTCGGATCGTGTAGATGGTCGATTGGAATTGGGTGGACCATACCTGTCCTCCAAAGAAGCGTCGACGAGGTGTGAGAGCATTCTCGAGCAACGCTGCGAGCTGATCGATCCGCACGTACACGTCGTCATCGGTCATCATCACGTATGGAGCACTTGGGTACTGCACCCTGGTCCACAGCAAGAAACTCAATGTCTTCTCGACGAGTTGAAAGTACGAGTCGACACAGCCGTCCAATTCGTGCGTGAGCAGATCACCAAAGTATCGCTTTTCGATGTCGAGTGCATGTCGAGTTGCGTTGGCTTCTCGAGGCGGAAGCTCGCTCCAGTCAGGCTCACAGCCCACAAACACAACACGCGCACCGTACTTTCTAGTGATCAACGGGCCGGCCCACGTTGCACGGATCGCTTGGCGTTCGCGAAAGCCGTGCAATACGCGACTCTTGATACCGATCACGACAACGCAGTCGCTGCAATGCGTTTGATTGTGTAGAGGCGAAGCGTCTTGATGGACTTGGGCCCATTCGTGAAGCTCCCGTGCGACGTGCCCTCCGTCAGTCGTGGCGGCATCGTCCGCTGCCTCCGAATGAAGCGCGTCGACAGTGGCTGATCCATTTGCCACACGCGGAGCGACGACCAGCTCACGTGCTGAGGACGCGGAGGCCACGAGCATACAGAACACAAGCACCAGCAGCGCACGGCACCATGCGACCATAATGGTTGTCTGCCTCACCACCCGAAATATGGAATGATATTGGGTCTGAAGAATGATGGTTCGATCGGATCCTTCGATTTTTTTTGGATATCCTCAATGTCCTCGCGAGTCGCGACGCCGACCCCACAGAATGCGAATGACGACGCGGCGACTGGCACTGCGACGCGTGTGGTGCGTGTGTACAGCTGTGGTCGTCGTCTGGTACTCGGCTGTCGATGCGGAGCTCAAGGTTTCGGTGGGTGAATTCGACCACAGCGATGCAACCGCTTCGGCTGCGTTGCCACGTTCTCTCGACCGACGCGGATGGCTGTCGGTATCTGACGACTCACACGAAACGAGCGAGGCACCGAACAACGACGAAGAGGACATCCGAGACGAAGATCTGTTCGCGTGGGCCGCGAGACAAAGTATTCTCAGTCACTCGCGACCGTCGCCGGCACCACATTGCATCGACTGCTTTCTCGTTGTCGGCATCAAGACACGAGCGGTACGAGGCTTTCAGGCACGGCAAATCATCCGTGCATCGTGGGCCGATCCAGCGATCACGCATCGTCTCCACACGCGCGTGGTGTTTCTCGGGTGTGAACCGGATTGGTCGCAAGAGCAAGATGCAAACGCTACACGGCACGCGCTCGCCCTGGAGAAGGAGAGCTTTGGTGATCTGCTCACGTCCGAGTTGGGCGGCTGTGTGGACTCGTATGAACGTCTCGTCAGCAAGATCCTGGGGTTCTTCCCATGGGTGGTCCGCAACCATCCAAGGATGCCGTACTTGATGATGGGGGACGACGACGTGTTCATGCGACTGGATCGCGTCGTGGCCATGCTCCAAGATGCGGCCACACCACAAGCGCGCTACTACGCTGGTCAGATACCGTCGATACGAGAGGGTCAGCTCATGCCTACAGTGCGAGATCGATGGCACAAGAACTACATGTCAACCGACGTGTACCCGATGTCGAACCACGTGCCACGCGCAAATGGCCCGCACTACATCCTCTCGAGGGATCTCGTCCGTTTCCTAGCGCGAAACAGCTTGATGTTGCGTGGCACAGGGCCGAACGATGATCTGAGCGTCGGGTTGTGGCTTTGCGTCTTTCTTCAAGTGCGTCCCGTGAATGTTCCCGCATTTGATTCCATGTTCGCGAAGCTGTGTTCCAACTCGCTGGCGTCTTTCAGCGATCTATCAGCCGTCGCTATGCGGCAAATTCATCGCAACGTGAAACGCGGGAGGTCTTTCTGCCACGGCTATTCGTGGTGGCCGTGGGCTAATCCAAATGCCAGGGGACTGGTTTACCAAAAGCTACGGCCACGCAGTGATGTATCCTACACTTGGAATGTCCGCTTCACCAATCCCACGCGGATGCTCCAGCTCGACATACTCGTCTCGTTGATGTATCCAGACTCCCCGACACCTGTGACCTTACTACACATCAAGTACACTGCGTCACTCCACAAGGCGGAACTCTTGTGCAAGCAACTTGAAGAGGTTTCCACTAAGCAACTCGATCGGAAACTGCCACCCTTGCTTTGTGTCGACTTGTGCGATCAACTGGATGCATATCTCGAGAGAGACCCGCCGACAGTGACGTCACTGCTGGCATTGACTCGAGCGAATCTCAGACCGCTTGGGCGCGTGGCGTTGAATGTATGGGTCTCTCGGACTGTACTTCGCTGGCGTGCATTCTTTGAGTGCATCCTTATTGCAACATTCCCAGGTCTCCATGTATTTCTTCTCGACGAGCTCTCGGATCCGAGTCCGATACGGCAGTTTGACCCTGATGTGGTGGTTGTGACGAACCGCGAGGAATATATAAGTCTACCCCATCTCCCACCTTCCTGCCGGGTAATCGTCTTGGCCATCGGCCCACTTGTGGAACGAGTCGTTTCAGCGATCGCACACGATACGCCCGCCATTTTGATCACCTCAAATCGCCTTCTAGGTGAACTCCTCGACAAAGACCGTCGACCTGTGCTGTACGTACCCGTCGCGTCACTGGTGTTTGCGGACAGTATGCGACACACTCCGCTCGAACTTCTTGAATCCAGCAGCACGCGTTATGCAGACTTCAGTCCAGTCGCGACGTTTGCTATTCCCCTTTGCAACGCGAGATTGGTCCAACTGCTCGATCACATGTCGTTCCAGACACAATCTCAAATCACATGCCCGACAGGTCAAGATCCACACCAAACTAACGTGACCGACAACCAACTCTTCCTGGTCGATGCCGACGTCACGACGTGTGCACGATTCAAGTTCGTTCTCGCCGTCGAGACCGACCAAACGACCTCCCCCGGTCGTGTTGCCGACGCGATCGTCTCCGCCTTTCTAGCGGGAAGTATTCCGATCTATGACGGCGATGACGCCACTGTGTCTCGGCTCTTCAACCCCAAGGCATTTGTCAGCTGCCAACAATTTGCGTCGCTGCAGCACTGCGCCGAGTTTGTGATGCAGCTGCACGAGTCACCTGCCATGTACGAAGCGATGCGGAACGAGCCTCCGGTGGTGAATGAGACGGCGTTTTACGAAGCGTTTTCGTGGCATCCGGACGTGCTGCGTCGGTTGAGCGAGCGAGAGGACATGGAAATGCAAAAGCGTGTGAGTATGGTCGAACGCATGAAGGAGCTTCTTCTCTGAGTGGACGGTCACCCGAAAAATAGAACAATGCGATGATGCCCTGGAGAGTGTTTGTCGCGATCTTTCCAGTGATTGAAGTGGGCAATGTAATCCCAGTCATGGTGGCGTGGCTCGCTGTGTCGACGGCGCTCGTGGCATTCGCATCCCTAGCGTCGTCCACAGCTCGACGTGGTGACGTAGACATCACGCAGGTTGCCGAGCTCGATGTTGCTCAGGTGGGTGAAGGTCTCGCACGACCAAACCCAGGCCAAGGATTCGCAGGGAAAGAAGAGGATCTGCTGCTGAGGGCAGCCAAACACACAGGTAGCAACGACGTGGGACCGCAGTACTCCAGTGAGACCAATGTGATTCTAGTCGTCGGAGCCAAGACGAGTGTGCTTCGCGGCTTTGCTCATCGTCAAGTCATTTGGCAGACATGGGCTGATACCGCCTTTGTACCCGACGGTGTCCAAGTCATGTTCCTCGGATGCGAACCGGATGTCTCTCTCCATCCACTGCAGACACAGCGTGATATCCAACGAGCTGTCGCACTTGAAAAACGAATCTATGGCGATTTGCTCACGAATGAGCTACGATTCGTACGCGGAACTCTCGAACAAAGTCAAGGCATTCACGCTGTGGGCAACGACAGCACATCCGTCGTTGGAGTACGCGATGGTGGTGGACGATGACATCTACCTCCGTCTCGATAGGTTGCTCGAGTTGTTGCACCATCCGTCGATTCCTCACTCGCGCTTTTTTGGCGCGGAACTCGGCCTCCAACGATTACCGCGGTCTTGCGCCGACGGTGCGAGATCCGCGACACAAGTATTACATCCCCGAGCGTGCGTACCCGTTGAAGACCCTTCCGCCATTTCTGGCAGGTGCCCATTTGCTCCTCTCACATGATCTTGTTCGATTTATAGCGCGAAAAGCTCACGCCCTGGCTGGTAACGGCATCGTCGACGACGCTGCGATCGGCATCTGGTTGTTTATGACGATGCAAGTTAAACCAACGTACTTTAATGTGTTCCAAGGACTTCGAGCGAGCAGTTCCTGCCGAGACGATCTCATTTCACTCGCGGATCTGACACCGCGAGCTATGCGTCTCATGCACGCGAACGTTGCTAACGAGCAGCGAATGTGGCAGGATTTTGAAAACCTCGAATGGCTCAAGACGATGCCAGCAGTTTTGCCACCTGAGATCGCAGATGCCGACGACAATAGCAGTCAAGGTGAAGGAGAGTCCGTCGTCATGACATGGAACCTACTGCATGATGTGGAGTATAATCGCATTCAGATCGCGATCAAGTTAACGATTGAAACATTCAGTGTCGAGGTTTTGTACGTGCCTTCAACACAGCCGAGCGAGCACGGCTTTTGCGGCCAGATTGCATCGCTACTGCATGCCAAGCTGTATCTCGCAGTCGGATACGAGCTGTGTAGCTATCACGCTGGAGTGTTATTGTCCATGTTGGACGAAGCAATCACAGCGACCGCGGCATTCGGCCCATTGCTATCGCTCACCCGCCACAATCTACGGCGACTTCAAGCAGACGATGGAAACGAGTTGTCGGCATTTTTCGATGCAGAAGCGACTAATTCCCTATTCATTCCGATCGAACGAGCATAGTACAAAGTCCTTCTTTCGGCAACAGCGCGGGCTTTCCGCGTCCTGATTGAATGCCTTCTGGTCGAGCTCAATCCGTTGCAGCAAGTAGTCATCTTTGACGAAAGCAACGGATATCACGGACAGCATGCTGCGGATGCTTTCATTTTCACTACGCTTGACAGCGAAAGTAAATGGCATGCAGCTTACCGTCGGGGACAATCCGTACTGCTGATTGAAGACCTTTTGGCGCCGTTGCCATCCACTCACCATCAGGGTTCAAATCTGCTGGTTTTGAGTGGATCCTCCGATCCGTCACGGGACAACAACAGTCGCGTGCTTCCGACCATACCGGCGTCTCGTGTGTTCACCGCAACCATTAAGTATGTTCCGACACAATTATTGCACCCGATCCCACCACACGATCTTCTGGACGCAGCGACGGACTTTGCGATACGCGTTTTCTCGCACTGTCCAAACAACGCACCAAGCAAACGTTTCTCGACGCTCATCGAAATCATCGAAAAGACAGTTTCGATCGATCCGAACACCGTTCACGCATCATGTTCGCGCAAGAATCCTAACTCAAGCCATTTTCATTTGGATGAAACCGTCGAGACTCTCCGTGGTGCAAAGTTTGTTATTATATCTGGGTCTTCCAGTGGTGATCTTGTCAGTGATCAGTTTGTGATCGCATTTCTTGCGGGTGTTATTCCACTTTATGCTGGCCATGACTCCACCTCGACGCCTCGCGTATTCAATCGCAATGCGTTCATTGACTGCACTGTCTTCGCGAGCGTTGCTTATTGTGCCAATCGACTTGTTCACGTCTACCATTCGACACGTGAGCTCGACCAGATCCGTCAAGCACCACCTGTCATCGATCGGCGTGCCTTCAACGAAGTCTTCTCGTGGCATCCTGCAGTCTCGGGCGCCACGAGATTGCCGGAGTTGCGCATGAGTGACAAGCTCCGACAGCTTTGGGGCGATCACGTGTAAAACTAGCTGTTCAGAGATCTGTTGAGAGAGAGGAAGAGACGGTGCTGATTGGAATTTCAGCAGAGTAAGCAATGAACTCCATATTTTGATGAACTTCGGATGGCGGACTCCAGGAGAAGCAAGAAGAGACTCTCCAAGCTATCATCGGAGCTCGCGAAGACACCAATTTCAGCAACTCTCGGAGTTTTTCAAACATTACCGTACTATGGCCCCAGTGTGCTCACCAGGTCCCGCCGTCCTCTCATGAGCAGCGGCCTTTCACTCGCGTGGGCATGTTCTTACTTACCAAGGCGCTCATCACGGCAAGAGGTGTCCTCAGTACGTCAGGATGCAAGCTGCTGCAGCAACTGCACGCACCGATCAGGTCGTCGTCCCCG
>JAADVY010000453.1:0-16529 GCA_023336035.1 Pythium plurisporium
GATGGTGGTAAGGACACACGCATTGCGACCACCAAACCAGTCGCCGTGGATAGCAGATCCTCGAGGGGTTTAACAACGCCTCGAACATCGATCAGCATACGTACACACAGACGACAAAAAGACCCCCCACGCCCAAAAGCTCAAAGCCAAACGCGTGGGGGACTACTGCACTGAGTGGTCTGGACCACGAGAAAAAAAAAATCATAAGGCGGGCAGGGACACAGTCTCACTCCCGCTGGGTACATACGCATGCCACTGTGAGTGAAGATTCTGGATGCGGTCGTCAGGATCCCGGGCGGGGGGAGCAAGCAAATCGGCGATAACTTTACGCGAGCAACATCGTTCGATCGAGCTTGGCGCTGCTGCTGATCGGTCCAGAGTCATCCAGAGACACGTTCGTGGAAGCCCCATGATAAGAAAGATCTTGGGAATCCTCGAAAACGTGCACGAAAATAAACTTCCAGACCGCCCAACACAGATCAGTGTCTCCCCTGGAAATTGAAGCTTCAAGATCCCTTTCTGCCATTTTTGGATCCAGGGGATTGTTCTATGCGTGGGACATGAACGTACTGTAAGACAAACGGCAGTCGTCCTCGGCACTGGAGATTTGTCCGAGTAACCTCTATAAATGTATGGAGTGGAATTTGCTGGTCTAGGAATAGAGTGCTGTCACAGAATCGATGGGACAGTTTGAATGGCTAATTTATAACCTTTCGAATTCGATTTCATTGATAGATGAGCTCCTTGTTGGAGTTCGGATTTGACAATGGCGTGTTGGGCGGCACTCTCTGTGTCAAAACGTAAAAGGCTCTGATGGAGTGACGAGACCATCACCTAAAGCAACAAAGAGTCTTTGACATGGGCGGCATCGTCGGTGTTATCCTCGAGAGCAGGGAAGCGTCTGGGCAAGGGAAGGGAGCATATTACACCTTCGCCGTTGAAAATGCAGCGCCGCCCCAGAGCGAACCGTTGGTGAGCCCCGTCCCTCTCGCTTCGACGGCAAGATGGGCTGCTGGGACATGTCGAGAGTTTGGTCGCGATGCGACGTTTTGATGGGGTTTGACGGGTCTGGTTGCACACTCTGACTGGGGACGGCGCATCCGTCGGATTGTTCCATAATTTTCCTCCTCTCCACCGTGGGTTTCTTGCGCCAGCGTGTGGCTACAAGTAAGTTACGGGGAGATGGAGATCTCCTTTCGCAACTGCACACAGCAACCGCCTCCATACACAGCCCGGATAGAACGTCCAAGGATAAAAAATAATGGTTCAACTAGAAGAGATCCTTTGACGACACAGACTATCCCCGTGAAGAGCGAACCCGCTCGTGCTTTGACAATCCATGGAAAAAGACGCCAAGGACAAAGAGATTGAAGAGACATCGATCCGAGAAAGGGGCCACAGTACTGTACGTACTGTAGTTTGCCGCTCTGTGTGTTGGATGTCGCGTGTGTTGGGAATCGGGAGAAGCAGGGAACTTTCGACGTATCTGCTCGAAAGTGCATGAGACGATTCCCTGGGACCTTTGACCTCTGGTCCGAAGCCCTAACCATCTCTTCAACAGGAAACGTTTTTACCACTGCAATAAGCTTCGATGCATTCAAGTAAACAATTCAATGATCCTCCAAATCTATTTATTATCTCCATATCTGATGTATCCATTTATCAGGGGTACAATATCCAACAGGTATTAAATCGAACTAGTCTGTGGGCTCTGTGTTTTACTTTGACACACACAGGGATAGGTTTGTTTGCTTCACACAGAAGAGCAATTCCACCTCTCCCCCACACAAACAGGGCCAACCCTGCCCGTCCACAGTGCAAGTGGCCGAGCGGGTCCTGTACCGTTACTTTCCACGTTGAACCGGTCTCAAAACAGCTGGGCTTTCTCTGTGTCTCGCGGTGGGCCATCTCGTGGAACAACCACCACGATCCAACGGAACGAGCGGGGAGGAGCACTGCCCCATTCAGGATTCCGCCGGCTCGTGGGTAGATGGACCCACCTTCCACGCGTCCTCAGCCACCGCGTCTCCACTCTCCGTTCGTCCCTACGACCAGCCACGCGTCTGTTGCCATGACGGCACCACCCCTATACGACGGTGAAGTGCCTGTTGTCGGCGCGTCCTATTTTGCGGGACCGCCGCAGCCCTCGATGGCCATGCACATGCAGCGCCGCATGCGCCAGCCGCAGTCCACCAACGAGGCGTTGCGGTATCGCACTGCACCGCCGCCGTCGGTGATGACAGCCCCACCACGATTTGATCCGCAGTGGCCGGCGTCCACGCCACGTCGCATGTCGCTCTCAGAGGATCCGTCACTGTCGCCCATGGGGCTTCGTCCACCGGAAACGAGCAGTGGCCGCTCGTCGCCGACCGCGGACGGCGTGACGCTGCCGACTTTGTCTACGATGCTCCACCACACGTGGTCACCACAGCAGTGGCCACGGCAAGACCCCACGCCGACGATGCCCGGCCAGCTGATGCCCCCGACGCATCGCCGTGCGCCGAGTCTCTCGATCTCGCCGACGTTCACGCCGGTCACTGGTCGGCGCCCCGCTAGCTCCTCGTGGGATGGGAGTCGTGATTTCATCGCGCAGTCGCCGTCGTCACATGTCCAGGGCTCTCCGATGCAGGTGACTACCCCCAAGTTCCGTGCCGAGGACGATCCGATGGAAATGAGTCCTCGCGAGCGGAATGGGAGCAGCAGCCCAAGCAGTTCCAGCACGATGAGTGTTCACGATGACAACCAGCGCGACGAGGACGAGTCCAAGTCTGGCTCGCCCACGAAGAAAGGTGACCGCAAAACATCCCGCTATCTCCGGGAGATGGATCGTCGTGCGATTCTTGAGCGACTCGCGCGTGGTGAGAAACAAGCTACTCTCGCCAAGGAGTACAATGTGAGCCGGGCTGCGATCTGCAATCTCTTCAAGCACCGCCACGAAGTCATGGCACGCACGGACGAAGATCCGTTTGCAAAGCACCCAAAAAAGAGGAAGAACAAAAAGACACTCAAGAGTCGCCGCTCTCGGTCGTTGCGCCTCGCTAGTGCGGCGTCCAGCGTGTCTGGAAGCGGGAACCGTGCGGTGGTGACGCCCCCGACTGCCCCCACCAGTGTGATCCAAGTCCAGTCGGACTCGGTGCTTTTGCTGTTGACCATCATGAGCGATCGACGATCCGGTGCTGACGAATTCCGTCGCGCTAGTGAACGCGTGCTGTGGCTGCTCATTGAGGAGGCTTTGTCGGCGGTGCCCATCAAGTTGACTCAAGTCACGGTCGCAGCCGAGTCCAAGATAATGGGCGTCACGACCGAGCATCCACCATGCGCCATTTCTATGGAACAACACAGCAGTCCGATGCTGGAAGTGTTCCAGCTGCTCGAGCCGGAGCGTCCGTACGGCCAGATCCGGCTTTTGGACTCGACGACCAACGCGTGCTCTCTTGTCGACGCCCATTTGCCGCAGACACTCAAGTATCACAATGTCTTTCTGTTCGACATTGCTATCGTCTCCAGCGACACCGTGCGGGCGATGATTGAGTGTGCGAAGGAGCGAGGTGCTCTCGAGGTTATGATTTATGTGGTTGCATTATTCATCTCGGCCGACGTCGTCGAGACGCTCCAGCAAACGTACCCCCATGTGCGTGTCGTGACCACGCAGATTGAGGCAAACATTCTCGAGACTCAGAAGAACCGCCGCTCGTGCGTCGACGTTGTGCTCGGACGCTTCGATCAAGTGTACCAAACGCAGTACACATTGGTGTGAGTCTTGCGTCGTTTGGTCTCGGAAGATGTGTCGCTGTGCTGGTCTCTCTTATCTAAACTATCGGATCAGTCCGAAATATGAAGTTGGCATTTTTTATCAACTCTTCATCGCGCTACGTTTCGTTTTTGGTGGTGATTGATCCTCTATCGTTTCACCCACGATCCCATGCGTTCAGGATCTTTCGCATGGGACACTACGGCACAGAACGACCCTGGGTGGGGATAGGTCGTGCCCCGGATGCGATCCGGCAAACCTGAGAGCTGGATTGCTGGATTCCGGAACTGTTTTGCCCGAGTCCCGGGCCAATGTGATCGCTCATAAAAGTGTTGCGTCGTTGGATCTCACGCATGCGTGGAGCGGGCAAGGATTTCGGTCGCACAGTTTTAAAGCGGACACCTGACCTCTTGTGCCTGTTTCTCGCAGATCCGATACCCACGGACCAATCCTCAAGAGTGGCAGCGTCTAAGCAGTTTCCAGGTATTTTGTTCCATCCAGCTTGTGGCAACTGCGTGGAATGTTCCCTGTGGAGACTCTCTGGGGAAAGCTAGCTGCCCAGCTTCTCGTGGCGATGGGGCAGAAAAAACTGCTCAACCTTGGTTGAGGGTTGACAATCAGGCCAGCAGGTCCGGAGTACTGTACAGTACCGTACTGTAGCATTCTCTGGACTCTGGCCTGGCGTGCGTAACGCCATCATGCCCTGTTTTGTTGGTGGGGACACGGGCGGTTCTGCTTACACGAAAATTAACTGCTCCAGACCCACAGCCGATGCGATTCCATCGGGTCATCACTGTCATTGTGGGCAGCCGGGCGTGAGGTTTTTTGTCAGCTGTCAAATCACAGAGGAATGAAAGCACAAAATTGCTGATTTATGATACCCTTCTCAAAGCGATAAAGCCTCGTGATTTGGTTTGACCGACATGTTAAGCAGTCCAATGCCAGTATGCATTGGATTTGACACTACCACTTCTCTGGCACCATATCCTTCCAAATCGTATTATTTTCCAGCTCACGAACACTCAATCAGCTTGAGCCCCAAGTTTGGACTGGAGAGCCTGGATGTCGTGATTGGACTCGAATCATTCGAGTCTTGTTGCATACTGTATAGAGCACATAGCTGAACTGTATCCGACCAAACTTCTCGCAGATAAAAGTGCAGTGCTTGGTATACATTCGATACCCACGGCCACAGAAACCATGGGCTGCACACATAATTTTTAAGTTATGGCCCCCATGACTTGCCACCATGTCTTTCTCCCGCTGTCAGGTGATGCGGGGGGATTGACAATTTGACGAGGGCAATTCCCGCCGTCAATGTCCTGGGTGCATGTGGGTCAATACAGTCTACTGTATCCCTGTGGATGGGCCCCACGACGTTCACTAATGCAGTGGACCACTGACCACACACTTGATGCTCGATGGTTAGGCGGTGACCTCTTCGCATCGCCAGTTGCACCAGCTGGCAGCTTTCGAAAGTCAAGAGACTGATGTCCAAAGTGCACTGGTGTGTGGGATGGATGGGGGTCCAGGAGATAAACATTTCTTCACTGGAAACCGGCAGCCGTCACCAAACGCACCTGCATACGCGACAGCTTTACCCTGCACCTGCGCACAGCGGGCCACATACTCTATCGATACGGGAGACCATCCCATGGACCGCAGTCCGCAGTCATCCTCGTGAAGCCGCTCTGTCCTGGCCCTAAGGTTCCCTGGGTGAGGCTTAAGTGCGGAGACCCGCAAACGAGCCAAACGGACTGACCACAAAACCAGAGGACGTGTAGGGCTGTTCACTGGACAGCTCCCATGCGAGAACCAACGGTTCAGTTAAGATTCCTTCCCATTCCACGCCCTGTCCCGTGGCCAGCTGCCTCTGGCTTTTTATGTGTGGCGGAGAGGTGGGCAAAACCACCTCTTCCCACTTTTTGCGACATGTCAAGCCCGCTCTCTGTCCCTCCAGGTACTGTAGTACTACACTACAGTACAGTACAGAAGGGTCGCCACCATGTTGACTGGTCGGAGTTCAACCCTTGATTGCACGAATTCTGCGATGCTATTGGCTAAATTGATGGAACTCAACTTTGCCCATCTCCCCTTGGAACGCTTTAGCCATCAATCGAATCGATCCGCTCCTCCCCATCTTGTCGCGAAATATCTTTGTGACTTGTTTGCTTGCGGCTTTTATCGGGCGCTTCAAGGAAGCGGCCAACTGCGTGAGCGAGTTTTCCATTAAATCGCTCTGGCCGGTGCAGATCCTGAGGCAAATCGAGCAATGCGTTCGAATTTTATATATGTTTTTGTATGCGCAAGAAATCTCGTCAAAAGCAAGAACAGGGCAAGGGTTATGTTTCATGATCCATCCCTACCGAATGTTCTTTCAGGTCGGCTCTGCGATGCCTTACACCTGGGACAGGTTGTTTTTGCATTCCATGGCAGTTTGTTAGTTATTGATGGCTGTTATCCATGACCCTCACAATCCAGAGAACCCTTCCAGTAGCTTTACAGTACAGTGTGCTGTACAGTAGAGTTAGGATCCGCGTGGGTGGTGTCGCATCTGTGAACGTGCGTACTGGAGCTTCTTTGGTGGGTGGTTGAGAAGAAAGTGAGAAAACCGAAGAAGAACCGCCTGCTCTGCGTTTTTCTCCGTCCAGTTAACCCTGGCCAGCCGATCGATGCGCAAGTCGAAGACTGGACGCCTCGTCCCTCGCCCGGTAAAAGTATCGGAAATCACTCTCATTTTCGTCGAGACCAGGCGGATGTCGACCAGCGTGAGTTTTGTGTGTTGTTCGGAACTGTTCCCTGTGATCTAGGTTTGGACCGCGATGTACAGTATTTTCTCAGCGATGACCGCCTGTCATCAGACCAATTGTGAAAGAGGCGTTGAGCGCAATCGCGCTCCATCTAAATAAAAACACGCAGCAATGCTGAGCTTCCAAGTGACCTTCAGATGCACTTGAGTACGGTTCAACGAGAAGCTCCAGAAAAAAACAAATCGAACTCAACCGTCAGCCGCTCACCTAATCCACGATTTGAAATAGATATACCGCAAAATAAGCTACCTTGTCTCTTCTGAGAATTGTTTTTCACAGTGTGCCTTTTGCGTCAGTTATCACATGATCGCGGGGTGGAGCGTGGTGTGACGACTAGGGAAGGAGCTTCACCTCGGCCAGGTATATTAATTTTGAAAGGCCATGTTCTTGCCCGTCTGATGTGAGGTTTTTTGAGGTGGTCCGATGACGGTCGCATGATTGCCACAGTTGGTGAAGTGTTCAGGAGTTCACCTTTTCTTCAGGTAGAATTTGGTACAGTCTCTCATCATTCTTCATTCCGCGCCAAGGCTCCAACACCAGCGTGTCGAGTGTGATCCGACTCTTCCTCAGTCCGCGTCCTCCTTGTCGCCGAGTCTCCATGGCTGCCCTGCACGTCTCTCCTCCGCCCATGTTTCGAGGAAGCACTCTACCGCCCGGTCCGTACCCGATGCCACAGAACCGTTCTCGCGGAGATCAGTTTACGCTGCGAGGAACCGCAGAACAGTTTTCTTCGGAACCGTTCACCAAGCGTCGTCGAATGGACGTGTCTCCGGATCTCCATAGTCGGCCGCCGCAGCAACACATGCGGCCGTATGGATCCAACCCCATGGCCGCGCGGCCCGGTCGGTACGCCGGATCCTATCCCGAGACGACCAAGCTACTCGCCTCACAGGACCACTACCGCCCCCACCGCGCGTACGAGAACTACGACCAGCCGCGTGGCCAGCGCTATGCGCCACCGTCGTCGGCGTCGGCGTCCTCGCTCCCGGGCGTCTCTTCACTTCTCCAGGCCTCCAACTCACCCCCGCAACTGCGTCACCCATCCGCACGGACGGCCCCGCATCGCGCGGACGCACCCCCTATCCGCGTCCCCCCTGTGGCCGGCGGTCCGCTCGCTCGCCACCCGCGCTCGGTCAGCTGGTCATCGAACGGCTCGCCCACGGAGAGTCCGATGGTCTCCCGCGGAGCCGTGCGGCCCCACTGGGGCGCTGCCCCGCGCGGTCCCGACCACCGCGAGCGCGAGCTCCGCCAAGTGTACGGCCAATACTACCAGCACCAGCAGCGGCTGAGCCACCATCCGTCGATGCCGCACCGTGCGACGAGCGGGCCGAGTCCGCAGGGCAGCGCGAGCCCACAGAGTAGTAGCGCCAGCGGCGACGAGCCGCAGGACGAGGACGCGTCCGCACGCAGCCGCGCAGCGTCGTCGAATGGCTCGGTCGGCGGTGGCAAGAACTCGCGGTACCTGCGGGAGATGGACCGGCGCGCGATCCTCGAGCGGCTCGCGAACGGCGAGAAGCAAGCCGCGCTCGCCAAGGAGTTCCAAGTGAGCCGAGCGGCGATCTGTAACCTCAACAAGCACCGCGACGAGGTCATGTCGCGCGCCGACGAGAACCCGTTTGCCAAGCACCCGAAGAAACGCAAAGTGCGGACCATCACCAAGGCCGAGGTGACCACGACCCCCAAGGATGAGCCCGAGCCGCCGACGGCTCGTCCGCACGAGCCGACCTCGTCGCCTACGCCCGCGTCGGAGACGCCCGCACTCGCGGCCGTCCACGTCGTGCGGTCGCGGGCCGTGCAGTTGCTGATGACGACGCTGCGTAGCCACGTGACGCCGCTCGCCGAGTTTCGTCGCTGCAGCGAGCGTGTGATGCGGCTCGTGATTGAGGACGCGCTCGCGCTCGTGCCCACCAAGCCCGTGGATGTGTATCTAAACGACCAGGTCAAGGTCGAGGGCGTCGGCATGGAGCACGCGCCGTGCGGCATCTCGATGGAGCAGCGCCACTGCCCGATGATGGATATGTTCCATGTGATTGAACCGGACCAACCGACCGGCTACGTGCGCCTCGCGTCCACGGGGTCACCGGAGACCAATGAGCTCCCCGCGGTCGCGCTGCTGGACGCGCACTTGCCGTCGTCGCTTCGCTTCCACAATGTGTTTCTCTTTGACCTCGTGGCGTCGTCGTCCGAGACGCTTTGTGCGACGATCCAGCAGCTCAAGAACCGTGGCGCGGTCGAGTCGATGATCCACGTGGTCGCACTGTTTGTCTCGTCGGACGTGGTCGCGTCGGTGCAATGCACGTTCCCGGGTGTGCAGATCGTCACGGCCGAGATTGATGCGAGCCTCGGCAAGAAGACCCAGCGCGGCGTGAACCTTGACGGCGTGCTCGCCCGCTTTGCTCAGGTCTACAGCAACGTCGTATGAGCAGAGGATGTTTTTTTTTCTAGCCTTTATTTATTTTTGACGCAGTACACATCATAAATGAATACACAGTCGCTTGAACGCATTAAAACTCTTTGGAGATGACGTTCTGCTCGCTGTCGAAGTGGAAGCCCTGCTTGGTGAACACGGGCGAGTTGAAGAACTCGCTGAGATCGTAGATACCCACGGCCTTGGCCTTGGCCAGCAGGTCCACGCTGCGCACCGTGAGCGTGGTCACACCGCCAGTCTGCCGCAGCAGGCGTCGTTGCTTCTCCTGGGACTGGGTCTGCATTTTGAGCTGATGGTAGGTGTTGGCCGACTGGAATAGCTCGTGCAGCACGTGCATGAGCAGCACGTTGTTGTCCTGGCGGTAGGTCAGGTACGGGCGGAAGAGACGTCTCCACTGCCGCTTGAACGTGTACTTTTGAGCCTCACACAAACTCTCGGTCATAACGCGGATCGCGAAATCCACGTCGTCGTTGGTCACGTTGTCACGCAAGTGCATACGTGCGTACGACTCGCTCATCCGGAACAGCGACTCAATGTGACGCACGGCGATCGGTACAGCACCCGTGTGCTGCGACGCGCGACGGAGCTGCGCGTAAAACGTCTCGACCTTGCGCGTGTCCAGATCGCTCGACATGACCGGGTTCACGTACGTTCGGGCGTACAAAATGTACTTTTGAAGCAGATCCTGGCCGATCGTCATGCCGTCCGTACCGGTCTCGTTCACTTGCATCTCACGCGCGAGCTTCTTGCCCAGCTCGGCCGCCGAATCCTCATCATCGTCGTCTCCTTCAGCGTCTTCTTCTTCGTCCGACTTCTTGAGCGGGTTACTTCGCATGTGGCTCGAGATCACAAAGTCTGCGAGGCGCTCGTCGTCCACGGGGTCGACTCGGTCTTGCAGCACACACAGAATATCGAAACGCTGCAAAATGGGATCCGTGAGCTCGACGTTCTCGGCAAATGTACGGGCCGGGTTGTATCGTCCACCGATGGGGTTAGCGGCCGCCATGACCGAGCAACGCGCCTGCAGCGAGGTCACAATACCGGCTTTTGAAACAGAGATCGACTGTTGTTCCATGGCCTCGTGGATACTGGTTCGGTCCTGCTCGTTCATCTTGTCAAACTCGTCGATCAGGCATACGCCCTTGTCAGCGAGCACGAGAGCACCGCCCTGGAGAACCCACTCCTTGGTGAACGGGTCGCGGGAGACGCCGGCCGTCAAACCGACCGCGGAGGCGCCCTTACCCGTCGAGTAGACGGCACGTGGAGCCGTCTTCTTACAGAACTTGAGAAACTGCGACTTGGCCGTGCCGGGATCGCCCACCATGAGCACATTAATGTCACCTCGCACTCGCGAGTTGCGAATAAACTTGGGCTTCCCACCAAACAGCGCGAGCGCGAGCGCCGTCTTCACTTGCAAGTGGCCGTAGATCGACGGCGCGATACTATTGATCAGGATCTGGCCAATGTTGGGATTCTTTGCGAGCTTGAGGATGGTCTTCTTGTCCTCGGCCGTCAAAATCTGGCTACCGAGTACATCGGCACGTCGCTCGACGTGGTTGGCTTCGATGACCGTGCGAAACACTGGAAACCCGTCTCGCAAATTGAGCGTCGGGTCCGGCGTGTTGGTGTAAATGCCCGTGATGGCGACCTCGTCACCGGGACGGGCCTTGTCAATGAGATCGCCGACGAGGATCACGTCCTTACTGCGCGGCACTCGACCAGGCGGCACGCTTCCGGGCGATTCTTGGAGCGTGATCTTCTGGTAGTTGCGGTACACGGTCTGTTCATTGTTGACGGGGAACGAGCCGCGGTATTGGCACTCGGGGCACGCATTCAATTTGATCTCTTGGTGGCTTTGCTGCGTGAACGGGCCGATCACGATCTTACATGCCGGGCAGTTGACTTTAACGAGCTTCAGTTGCGGAAACACGGACGTTCGCCGCGTCACGACACCCGAGACCTTGATGAGAAAGTTCAAGTGCGCCGTCCGCAAGTCGCGCAGTTTCTCCGTACCGGGCAGGTCGAGAATGCGGACATAGATCTCCTGGTGGATCGTGTCATAGTACGGAAACAGACGCAGCACCACGTCCTTCGCGACCTCTTCGAGGATCGTAAGCATATCTTTGGGCGCCTCGACGATCCACGCGGCGATCATCGACATGCTGTGGATCACGTCGCCGATCTCAATCTCCAGCGACTGCTCGTTCCGCTGCGCCATCTTGACAATCTTCTGGTGGTACTTGAGCGTATTGTTCTGGTCCGTGAATGTGTTGAGAAACAGTTTCTGCACAACCAAGCGACCATAGTCAGATTTAGGACCCAAGGAAGTCTCCGTGGACAGAAGAGACTCACAAAGCGTCGCTTGATCTCGTTTCGTGGACGATCGGCCGCGATCCACTCCCGCAGCGGCACGTCAAAGTGCTCAAGATTGACCATGTCGTCCTCTTCCAGTGCCGCCATATCCTCGGGCCGCACACCGTCGCCATACTCGTCACGTCGCATGAAGCGACGACGATGGGCGTCGTCTCGCTCGGCCTCCATGTCGTCCTGGAACACCTGCGCGATGCGGCCTTCACGCGCGTCACGCCGATTGAGCTCTTCTTCGACGCGGCGACGCGTGTCAAAGTCCATGTCCTCGTACTGCCGGTTGTCGAGCTGCTCGGTATCGTACCGATCCAAAGTCTCCATACGACGGTAATCCCTGGTTCATATCAGGGTCGACACCATTGTCAATCGCTACCCTCGTCAAGATCCGCTGGCAGGAACAAGACCACGTACATGGCCGCATTCTCGTTCAGATCCTCGCCCTCATCTTCTTCTTCCTCCGAAAAGTACACGCGCTCGCGGCGCTGGATATCCAGCTCATCTTCGATCTCGTCGCCTTCTTCGGCCTGCTCGCCAAAGTCGTCGTCCTCCTCCACGACCTCGTCTTCGACCACTTCCTCCTCCACCACGTCGTCCTCCCCTCCACTGTCAAAGCCCCGACCGCCTGTATGGAGATGATCGCTTGGGCTTCCGCCGTCGCTGTCATCCCCTCCGTCTCCTCCGCCGCCGCCAGACGCTCCGCCGCGACGCAACCGTCGGCGCTTGCGGCTGGGCTCGCGCTCGGCCTCGCTGTCGCTGCCGCTGTCCAGCGCTCCGCCTCCTCCTCCACCACCGTCCGCTCCGCTGTCTGCTCCTCCTCCTCCTTCTTCTCCTCCTCCAGCAGCGTCCGCCGCCGCCGCGCGCTGCAGCAGCGCGTTGATCGCCGCGTTGTCGTCCTCCGCCATTAGGTTCTTCTCCCCAAATATGACGCGCGCTCGTTGCTTTGTTCCCGCCAAAAGACGGTGAGGATCTCCAAAATTCGTCAAAGTAGGCAATAACAAATGCATAATAACGCATCACGAAATGTAACTGCCTATGCAGCCACAAACATTTGTGAAAATACATATACCACTATATTGGTCCTGAGAGGACTCAGCATTACACTTCATAGTATTTGACAGCAAGCTGTCAAAGACCAACAGCCCACGACCGGACTGGGATCCGCAAACCACCTCACAAGCGCCAGCCTCCACGTGCTCGGCCACACGTCGACGCCAAGCGATAAAGATGATTCCCTGACGCGGTTTCTATCATATCGAATATGCGTCGCCTTGTGAGATCTAATGCTGAAAGGTCGCAGAACCTGGACGACGAGCCACAACCATGGGCGGCGGAGCGAGTTCGGCGGCGATCTCGGCCAGCGCACTGCGCGAGTTTGAAAATGCGCTGTCGGCGACCGACCAACAGGCACTCACGATTGCACATCGCGATCTGTTGGTGATTCCGCCCACGGCGATCGCCAAGGCGCTCCATCTCCGCGAACTGCGACTGATCAACACGAGGATTGGAAGTCTCCCTGCGAGTTTCGGATGCCTAACGCTACTCGAGTATGCTGTGGTGGATCAGGGGTGTTTGCTGATACAATTGTACTCACCGATATGTGTATTCGCATAGACGATTGTCGCTTGAACGCAATGATCTTCAGACGCTACCTCTCTCCTTCCACGACCTGCGGAAGCTCAGGTCGCTTGATCTCAGTTACAACCAGTTGCAGGGTCTGCTGGGCAACTTTTGCGACTTGATCCAACTGGAAACACTCTGGCTTCATGAGAACGAGCTGAAGCATTTGCCCACCGAGTTTGGGAATCTCGTGAAGCTACAGTTTCTCGATCTTCATAGCAATCGCCTGCGCAAGCTACCGAAATCGTTTCCGTGTTTGGTCTCGCTCACACGTTTAAACGCAAGCGGCAATCGCATCAAAACCCTGCCGTCGGCGTTCGGCAACTTGCAGGCACTCGAAGTGTGCGACTTCACCAGGAACCAGCTCGCCGAGTTGCCACCTCATTTTGGGATGCTTCACTCTCTGCGTGTGCTATTCCTCAAGCAAAACTGTCTCATTGATCTGCCGCCGTCGTTTGGCGACCTCGAGTCACTGGAGAACCTCTCGCTGTCAGGCAACCGCATCGAAGCATTCCCACAGCACACTCTATCGAAACTAAAACGGCTCAAGTGCTTGGCATACACCGAGAACCGTCTAAAATCCTGGGGGTCCGATAACCAAGCGGAGGAAGATAATGATGTAGAAGAGCAAACGCTCTCGAATCATGCTCACAGTGGCATCTTCGGTGGGATGACAGCAATAGAATATCTCGAGCTGAGCGACAATATGCTGGCGCGGCTGCCATCGTCGGGTTGGGGATCACTTGCTGTGTTGCTTGAGATTCGCCTAAGTCACAACAAGCTGAAGCACGTTCCGGCTTCTGTGGGCTCACTTCCGTCATTGCAGTGTCTTGATCTCAGTCACAACAAGCTCACTAGCTTACCATCCGTACTCTTTGCAATGCCTCGACTCACACGTCTCGACGTTCGTAGCAACTCGCTGCAACAGCTTCCTACGAAACTCGGTGGTGCAGGGACCCTGCAGTGTTTATTTCTTCAGAAGAATCCATCATTATTGACGCTACCCGTCACCCTTACTGACCTAAAAAGCCTTACGTGGCTAGAGGTCGACAAGGGTTGCTTCTTGGCACTCTCTCCTGAACAACTCGCCTTCTGCGAAGCACTTCCCACATTTAGCGCCGAGTAGATGCCAGTCCCTCGCTCAAGAAACTTGACAGAAGGCGAGGTTCACTCGCCCCACGCTCCCGCAGGGCCGTCTCGATCGTCTCGATTGTTTCACGTCGCCAGAATCTGTCCACCGGCAGCAGTACTGCTTGTTGCAAAGGCGTCAGGCCCTGCAAATCGTACCGCTCGACGAGTTCTGTACGCGCACAAAGAAATCGGATCGTTTCGATGTGTGGCCCGCCGTCAATCGCGAGATGAAGCGCTGTCCATCCGAGATGCTGAGTGGTAGCCACGGGATCTGCACCGCACTGAAGCAGCAAGTCAACGATACGCACGTGGCCAAGTTTGGCTGCGAGATGCAGAGGAGTGAGGCCGTCGGCCGATGCCTCGAGGCGAGCATTCACATCCGCCTCAGCGACGAGCAACTCCTCTACAACCCGTAGATGTCCGCCTGCGATCGCGTGGTGAAGCGCTCGCCATCCTCCTACTGAAGCAGCCTCGACGAGAGCTCGAACACCAGCTCCTTCAGCGACCTCGAGCAAGTTATGGACAACCAAGTCCTCGCCGAGCCGAGCGGCGCTATGCAGAGCCGTCCATCCGTTCTAACCACAACGGCGTGGACGTGAGAAAAAAAAGTATCGACCCATTCATACGATTAGTACGCCTTTCCTACCGTGTCACACGCCGTGAGGTCAAGACCAGCGGTAGCCAGCGAAGCGATCTGATCCTCGCGAAATGGGTGTGTTGCTGTGCTGAACCCATGGAGAGCCAGCGGTTTGGCCTTGGTTGAATCAATCACACTCTTGGGTCCGTACGTCTTCTCGCGGCGGCAGCACGCGCATCGTGTCGCGTCGCTATCATTCTCCTTCCAGCACAAGTAGCATTTCCACGATGTAGTTGATGTCACTGGCATCTCTATGGATGAGATTTTAGGGAAGAGAGAAGCTCTGATAAGCGCAACAACAAAGCGAGTGATTCCGTCACCTAAAAATATGGCGTATTCGTAGTCTGGGCCGATCAAGCCTCGAATCCTGCGTGGGTCGCCTTGTACATCGCGACAAGGTGTTCACCGCTGGTCGTGGGTTCATACTTGGCTGGGTTCTCGTCGCTCACGCACGATGGGAAACACTCCACGCGACAGGTGTAGTTGGGCTCGTAGAAGAACGGCACCGAGTACCGTTCCTTGCCGGTGAGGTTGACCACGCGGTGGCGGGTTGACTTGAAGATCCCGTTTGTCCAGCGCTCGCCCATGTCGCCGATGTTGACGATAAATGCTTCCGGACGTGGCGGCACGTCGATCCACTGTTGGTCTTTGTACCAGATCTGGAGACCCGGGTTCTCGTCCGTCGACAGAAGCGTGATGAGTCCGTAGTCCGTGTGGGCACCAGCTCCAAACACGCCAGAGGAAAGGTCCGACTGCACGGCGTCGTAATGCAGCAAGCGCAGCGCCGCCATGGGCTTGTCGAACATGCCTTCTCCGTCAAATGCACCGCGCGCACCGGCCGCGTCCGCGAAGAGCTTCGCGACCGTGAACCCCAAGTCGCTCATCACGGTGTGGTACTTCTCCATCGTCGGCTTGAATGTCGGGAATTTCTCGGAATCTGGAAAGAGGTTCGGCCCATGGAGAGGATACTTCATGTCCGGAGATCCCTCTTCCGTGTGGCGGCAAATGTAGTAGCCTTCTTTCGTGTCACCACGGGTCTGGACGGCCGGGTCCAGCGTCTCCTCGTTCATCATCGTGTACCCACGCATGTACTTGTTTGCGAGCACCTTCTCCTTCTCCTCCCGCGGCTGCTTGAAAAAATGGGCCATCTCGGCGTACACTTGCTGGAGCAGCGCCGCATCCACGCCGTGGTTCACGAGGTAAAAGAAGCCCACGTCGACGCACGCCTATGAGAAAGCGCGACGGTCTCTGTTAATCGACGCGTGTATGTCAGTCAGCCACAGTCTCATGGAATACTACCGTACAGCGCGAAGCTGCTGTGCAGCGTTGGGCGAGGTAAGGTCGACTTCGGGAATCTGCAGTGCGTCCGCCATGGCCTGGGAGAAGTGGGTGCTGGGACGGATGTTCGCGACTGAAGACGATGCAAAAGACGTGAGCACTGGGATTCCGCTGGTGGGATGCGCCACAAGCGACTCGAATACTGCACTGTCATGTTGGCACCACCGACAAGCACCGCGTCGACATGTGGTGCCACCAATCAGCTGGTGGCTTGTCGTGTTCGGACTTTGTACCCATGTTTGATGACTGTCTGTATTGTACTGCTGATGATATGAGACAGTATATAACATAACTATACTTAACAGCCAATGGATGAAATGGAGAAAACAGCATTCAAACATTGTGCTTCGACTAAGTACGATGGGTGGTTTTTTTGGGAACGGCCACTCAAAGAAAACTGTTTAAAACCTAAAACCAACACACAACACACGTCCAACCTGAGCGCCATGA
>JAADVY010000454.1:0-16512 GCA_023336035.1 Pythium plurisporium
GAAGCCCCCTCCCCTCCCCGTCAATCTCTCTCCCCCCCGATGGACGACGAGGCCCGCGCCGGCAAGAGCTCGTCCCCGCGACTCCCCGCGGGCGTGCTCGCCAGTCCCATGGCCGACACGCCGCTGCCTTTGTCGCCGTCGTCGTTCCAGGCGAATCTGCGCTCGCAGTCGTCCGTGCAGCTCTATGGCTTCATCGAGAATTGTCTCGCGCCAGCGCCCTCGGGGGCCAATGGCTTGCTGCCGCTCGAGTCGCCCGACGACCGCGAGCTGCGTGTGCACGGGTACGAGACGCTGCTGAACACGTGCACGGCCGTGCTGTCGTGTATCCAGGTGCTGCGTCGCATCATCCGCGAGTACGCGTACGGCCGCATGGGCCGCGAGCTGCAGCATCTCTCGCTCACGGTCGCGGGCTTTGAGCGCGTGCTGTACACGTTCATCAAAGAAGAGATCGTGATGGCGTCGAAGAGCTACGCGGAGCGTCCGCCCATTGACTTTCGCGCGAAGACGGCACTGAAAGACATCATCCCACTGATCCCACGCGACGAACGGTACACGATCCTGTGTGGCGGCGTCGCGTCGCTGCTGCGCCACGCGACCAAGTCGCTTAACGAGACCAGACAAGTGCTCGAAGAATTGCAGTCGAGCTACGATCCAAAGTGGGAGAAACGCTGGTCGCTCAGCTCATTTGCCGTGCTGTCGGTGGCGTTCTTTGTGTACAAGCGGTTTGCGAAGCGCACGTCGTTTCGCGACTTTTTGCGGCAAGTGTTCCCGTCGACACAGGTGATCAAATGGGGCGTCGTGGCGATCGTTGCGATCGACTATTACAACCGGTTCCTGTATCGTTTTTCCAACTTGCGACGCATCAAGATCCATCACGCGCGCGTGCTCATGGCGCTGCGGCTTTTCTTGCTGTGTCAACACGTGCTACAGCGCGCACGACCAGTGACGAATGCCTCAGACCACCGCCTGCTCATTGATTCGCCCATGGAAAGCGACATTGATGACGATCTCAAGAATGCCACGACTCTTCTCGTCGAGCGTGTGCCATTGCCGTCCGAGTACCATGATCGATCCTCCGAACCCGTCGGTCTCACCGCTTTCAAGATCGGCACCAACGTGCTCATCGCATCGAGTGCGTTCGCTCATTCTGTACTTGGACGTAAGAACAAGAAGCTACTCAAGCTGTTCGGTCCCACATTGCTCATGCTTGCAATCCCATTCTACGCATTGCGGAGTCGTCAGGCCATGCGCTACACCACACGGATTCTCATTGATAGCCCAAGCGTGGAGGTGATCCGTATGGGCTGGCGGCTGTTTGGCGAGTCACGGCTGGTCAAGTTTGTTACCAAGCTTCAATGCCCGACAATTCCTGTGCTGGAGGAGCACTTTGTTCGCCGCGACGGCTCGGGGTCCACAGCCAGGCGCCTCCAAGCTTCGGATGTTGGTATTCTTCTTTTCAGTGCACGACCGCTGGACTCTGTGAAAGCTGGTTCATGGGATGGAGCAAGTGCTCCACTGACAGCACAGATGATCTCTTGCGGTCTCCCAACATCGCGGCCGGTGCTCTTTTACATCCACGGTGGCGGGTTCTTTGGGCGTTTCATTGCGAAAGACTATCTAAACCTGACATCATGGGCACAGCGACTGGGAGCCGTTATCGTCTACGTCGGTACGTACGCCAGAGATGCATACTGAGCAGCACAATGCGCTAATAATCCGGCATGTTATTCACAGATTACGGACTTGCCCCGGAGACGCAGTACCCCGTCTCACTCCAACAAATCATTAGCGTTTACAAGTGGGTGTTAAACGGCGGTCTCGGTTTCGTGCCCACCAAGATCTCGCTCTTTGGCGAAAGTGCAGGTGAAAAACACCGATTTGCTTCATTAGGCGGCACCAATTTGATGACTGATCTCATTGTGCAGGTGGCAACATGTCGGCGGCGTTGTGTGTCTACTGCATCAAGAATGGCCTCAAGCTTCCCGACGGTAATGTGCTCATGTTCCCAGCGCTCAACATGCACCTCTCGCCTTCGCCATCTCGCTTTCTCCATCAAAGCGATCCCGTGCTCCCGCGAGGCATCTTGGAGCTCGCTCTCAACTCGTACTACCCGCACCATGGCAATACGAACCAGTACAAGAACAACATCCACGACCCCATGGTCTCACCAGGGCTCGCCGAAGACGGACTACTGGAACGGTTCCCACCAACGGCACTGGTCGTTGGCGATTTGGACCCACTCTTGGACGACAGTGTCGACTTTTACACGCGGCTCTCGTACTTGAAGGTTCCTGCGAGCCTCAAGATCTACCCAGGACTCTCGCACGGCTTTCTCATTTACGGCGATCTCGTGCCCGAGGCTCAACTTGCGATCGACGAGACATGCGACCGCGTCCAGAACTGGCTGCGGCTCCGCTAAGCAGGAGCCCAACCGTCCAAGCGCAAAGCAGGAGAAGCGGGTCTTGTTTGCTGCATATAATACGTGCGTATAGATTATACAAATGCATGGAATTGCTTGCTTGTTCCCCACCTCTGTCTTGGCCAGATCGACCAACCTAGAATAGTCCTTTTGTGTACTATTTTAGTAGCGACACGTTCGGGATCACCACGTCACTTGTTCGAACCGTGAGACCGCCGTCGCCGGCAATAATACCATGGCGTCCGGTCTCGACGGCGCCGACCTGTTCGTGCTCGTCGCGTTCTCGCTGCACCTCGCGCTGTGTCCGTTCGCCAAAGTCGAAGAGAGCTTCAATTTGCAGGCCATCCACGATTTGCTGGCGTTTGGCGTGCGTGACATCACCGCATACGACCACCTCGAGTTCCCGGGCGTCGTGCCGCGCACGTTTCTCGGTGCGCTCGCCGTCGCCGGCGCCGCGAGCCCGTTCGCGTCGCTTGCACGTGCGGCTGGCCTCAAGAAGATCGTGCTTCAGTACATTGTACGCTGGGTGCTGGCCGCGTTCAATTTTGGCGCGCTGTTGGTCTTTAAGCGCAGCGTGCAGGACCGCTATGGACGGGTAGGAACAGATCTCGCATGACGGTTGCGGTGACAGTACACTGACCGACTTGCACGATGGCCTGTGATAGGATGCGGCGCGGTTTTTGATGCTCATCTGTGGCTCCCAGTTCCACTTGATGTTTTACGTTGGACGCACGCTGCCCAACACGTTTGCTCTCGTACGTTTAGGTGTCGGCTCGCTCGTTGGGCGACCCACCGTCACTCACCAACGTCTTGGACTCGTAGGGACTCGTGCTGTGCGCGTACGCGTATTGGATCCGCCGCGCGATCAAGCGATCGATCTTTCTGTTCACGTTCACGATCATCGTGTTTCGTGGTGACACGGCCGTGCTCTTTGCCCCGATTCTCCTGTGGATCCTAATCCACGGCGGCTGGAAAAAGATCTTTCGGATCATCTGGTGGGGCATCGTCGCGACAACTGGCTCGCTTGCACTGACGGTGGTGGTGGATTCATACTTTTGGGGACGTTGGCTCTGGCCCGAGGGCGAAGTGCTCTGGCTCAACACGGTCGAGAACCGCAGCCACGAGTGGGGCGTGTCGCCTCCGTTGTGGTACTTCTACTCGGCACTACCGCGTGCCCTCCTCGCCACCGCGCTGTTAATTCCATTCGGTGTCAGGTGCGTGGACACGCTTTGTAAGGTCTGTTGGTGGCACGTTCTAACCGCCAGCAATATTGCTACAACAGCTCGCTACTGTCTTCGCTCGTCACGGCGTCGTCGTGGAAGCAAGCGCGCGTCTGTCTCTCCCACGCTCCATTCATCGATCGATCGGTGTGGACTTTCGTCTGGCCGATCGTACTCTACCTTGCGCTCTTCTCGATCCTCCCGCACAAGGAGCTTCGATTCATTTTCAATGCGATCCCGATCTTGAACATGGCTGCAGCAGTGGTAAGCATCCAGCAGCTGTGGATCATCAATGAGTCCGTACCAACTACCTCTGGGTGTCAACGTTGTGAACTTAGGGCGCCGCGAAGCTCTGTCGAAACGGAGCCAAGGTAAGCAATGCCTCTATACCACGGTGTTTGTCGTTGTTGATCCCTCAAGGCGAGAATCCATTCGTTGGCAGGCCCCTCTTCGATTCTTGTTTGTGGCCGCCTGTTTGCTCGCCACTGCTGCTGGATCTGCTTTCTTCTTCCTGGCATCCAGACTGAATTACCCAGGTGCGATCGCTTCGCCGGGTCTCGTCGATAGAGCCTTACTTTAATGAGCACCTTGAGTGTGCAGGCGGCCACGCATTCTCACGTCTCCATGAGCTCTATTTGGATCAACGTGACATCCCAAGAACAGTCCACATCGACGTCCCGGCAGCGATGACTGGTGTCTCTCGATTCGGCCAAGAGTTCGATGCGTGGAGGTACGCTTCAGATCCCTTCAAACTTGCTCCGCCATAGGATATGCGCTCATCTCTTCTGTCTGTACCAGATATTCGAAGGACGAGACAGTGCTCACACCCGACCAGCTTGCTCAGTTCGATTTCTTGCTGACAGCAAAAACTCCGTCATCGTTGACTCATTTTCAACGTATCGCGACCGTCGAAGCTTTCGATTACGTGGATGCGAAGCGCCTGCCGCCCCAAATCCACTCCAAGGACTCCATTTACATCTTTCGCAATCTAAAGCTGAGCAAGTGACCCATAACCGCCAAGAAGATGACTAGACGAGATCCCACGTACAATCACATGACGCATGAAACGAGCTTCGATTTGTTTGCTGATTTTCTGATTAGAGCTACGTGGCAAAGGAGCCGTCGTAGCTCAAAGCGCTAAATGCAGTTCACCACACACGATCGGGATCCAAAGGTAGGCAGATGGTACTTCGCGGCATCACAAAGGGACCTCCACAGCTCCAAGGTATCCTGCGCTGCACAAGAAGCGGAGCATGGTTCTCAAGAGGTCTGCGTCCGCGTTTCCTCCTTGGTGATCAGCCAGAACCTTCGCCAATTCACTGACGAGAAAACCATCCGCCGTATCGCGTGAACGGATCCAGTTCACCATCGCTTGCTGAGCACCGTTGCAGCGAAAACGCACTTCCAAACGCGGCTTGCGAACATCACCGCCACCAGCCATTCCGAAACGCATCACATAAAGACCTTGGGATGTGTCGTTTCCGCCTGGCGCACTAGGAGAGCCGAAAAGAGATACGCTCAGCGAACCTTGAGTCGCTAGGGCCGACACTGAAGGCCCCGAGGCCGCAGCAGACGCTTTCTTGACCTTGCGAGTGAGGGCTTTCTTCGCAGATCCTGGGGTTGCAGCGACCGTCGCCACACCACGGCTTGGACTCAAGCGCAGTTGCTTCGTCAGCTCCTCCACGCTGAACAGTACCACCAGTGGATTCACTCGAAACATCGAACCCTTCAGAAGACGAATATGGCTACCGCCCTGAAACCCATCCGCACGTGTAAGGTCGACCTCAACAATTCTGGTCGCATAGTCCCCTCCATCTGCGCACACAACAAATGACGGAGATCCTTCTGGCGTCACTAGCATTCCGGGGAGACACTCTTCTTTAGATAACTCAATCAGCTGCGCGCCAACCGCTCGCAAGCATGAGCTCAGGTGCTCCTGCGGTACCGAGACACCAGTACTTGGGTCTTCTTGCAAATAATGACGCAATTTCCGCTGAGACATCACGAGCTGGCGCACCGTTTCGATTGTGAGTTCGCCCACAGTCACACGAGTCATCCGGATTCGTAGCCACATGACGTCCCCCTCGAGAACTTTCGTTCGGTACCACATTCCAGCTGGAACATACACGATAGATCCTGCATCAGTTACCATGTGATCGACAGACGACGCTGTACCGCCGCTCCCGTTCATCTCATCGTCCTCGTTGAAGTCAACGGCTTTGTCCGATGGAACGGAGACAGACGTTCTGCCAGTGCCAACGCCAAGGGATGTGATCTGTGTGTCAAGGAGATCTTGAAGTTTGGAAGGATCAGCCATCGAGAGATTGAAGCAAGCGGGCGGGGAATCGACGTTGCTTGGACTGAATTGCCACAATGCCTTTCCATGCAGGCACACCACAAACATGTCGGTCTTGTCATACTGCCAATCGATCTCAAACTCCCCACGTCCGCACAGTAGATCGGCACTATGCATGTTCGGCGCAACAAGCACCCCACAGCTGAGCTCCTTCCCAAGATGTGGTGCGAACACTTGCGTGACGATCGACGGTGCTTGCGAGACGATCGGTATGTTGCTCTCATACATGCTCAATGCTACATCAGCGGACGAGCATGGCACCATGCGGTAGTGCCGAGGATCATTACCGAATGGGGGGACCAACGCCGTAATCGGAAGGGGCAAAAGTCGACTGGCGAGCAACTTCACGACATCTAAGCCACACAACTCCGCTTCCACAGCAGCGAAACGTGTCACCGAGCTTCGCACGACCATCTGTGATTTCTCGTAAGAGCTGCGCATCTTGTCAACGTTGGAGCGAGACCCGAAAATCCACTCCAACACGCTCTCGTGGTCCATATTGGCGATGTCCTTGATCTGCAGTTTCTCTGGATGACGCATCACTTCCCGTTCAGCAGCTTTGGGCCGCTTCTGGTTTCTTGGTGCAGGCGTCGAGGGTGCATGGCTGGTTTTGTAGGCATCGCATTCGAGCAGATGCTTGGTCCCAATACTCTCGCCGAAGTTCATAACCATGTTACAGTGGTAACACTTCATACGATGCTTGTTGCCCACCAAAGCGAACTGAACAAGTGCATTATGCTCAAGCAAGTTCGCCTCCGCTGACTTCGTCGATGCCGCGGCTTCTGTAGTTCCCGAAAAGTTCGCTCGATCGGCCGACTCAGTATCGAGTGAAGCCCCCTTGCCCTTGCCATCGACTTTAATTCGCTTCGAGCGACGCAGTTGCGGGGCACCCGAGTAGCTTTCGGTATCGCTGTCGTTTACCTGGCTACCGGCTTCATCATCGACTAGATCAAAATCGTGCCCCGAGATGCGGCGTTTGGTCGCCTTCTTTTTCGGTGTCATCAACTGCACCGAGAGCCCTCCTTTCTCGTCTTGCGGCGTTAAACGCACTCGACTTCCCTGGGCCGGTCTCTGGGAGCACGCCTTCAAGTGGGTTGCCATGGCACCACCACGACTGGAGCACTTTCTGCCGCAATGGATGCACTTGGCGTACTCGACGCCGTCATCACCGCTGACAATGTTGAACGACGCGCGATACGCTTCACGCCCACCAGTCGATCCCGTTGACGCAGTCTCACTGGCGGCTCCTGGTGACGGTGATTCTCGTTCATCGGCTTCCTCTTCGTCACTGCCTCGCTCATCTCTCTTGGCAGAGTCTTCTACATCGGTTTCTACAGCCATGTCGACATTACCAGCCATTTCGCTTTCAAGCTGGTTGGGCCTCGCAACCTTGAGAGTTGGACGGGGCTCTTCACTGTTACTGGCCATCTCAACTCGATCGGGAACCACAACTGCCAGCCCCTCGTCATCCAACATCTGAGTCTCGTCGTTCTCATCGTTGTAATCGAGTCCCATATCGACGTCGTCGGCTGCTTGTTCTTCTTGGTCTTCAGTTGCTTCGTCGTCCACAACGGGAGCTCCAAGACCTTTCACCTCATCAGCGTCATTGGCTTCTCCACCCACTGTCTCACCGACAACTTCCTTGTCGACCAACACACTTGGGTTCTCATCATCAGGCACGGTAACCATCTCCCGCACCATACTCGCGCGCCCGGGGTACTTCGCGCACAAATCCTGGTGACCGTGCATATCGCGCATCATATAGTTAAACTCAGCCGAGCAAAACTTGCACACGAAGATCTGCTTGGTCGTTCCTGATCCGGGCGGTACCTCCCTCTCGGTCTTCTCAAACATCTCCGTGTCCAGCTCTTCGACTGGGCCGAGAGACTGAACCTCCGCCAAGCTTGGTCCAGCACGATCGACCAGAGTCTCTTCGACGTCTAGCGCATCAGCATCCGGGGCAGCAGCATGGCGCGATGTGAGCTCCGGTCGTTCACTCTGCTCTTCAAGCTCATCATAGGAATCGCTTGGAGAGGGATGGCCAAACTCGATTTGATCGTCGTCGTCTCGGTCGTCACCACCACGGTCGTAGTGGCCCCGTTCCTGGGCCTGCGTCGTGGCCATCTCAGCAGCCAGTTCTAAACTCCGGACGGCCTGAAAGTCTTGACGAACACTCAATATCGCGGACGCAAATCGGCTACAGCACCAGCGTCGTAGTCTTCCAAACGGACACTGAGCTCGCCTGTTGCTAAGAGGAACCATCAGACGAAAAAAACTTGTCTCTGTCCATCAGACCGTTGGTGGGTGGGAGAATTCCCCGCACTTGTACGGGAACAGGCAGTTCTTGAGGGCGACTGGGACAGGGACCGGGAGAGAACTGGGACAAGAATTTAACGTGAGAGACGCCATACATCAACTTGGTCTCTTCCTTTGGTTCTAAACCAAGTACTCGCGAATGTCCATCTCCGTGTGTTGGCGTTGGCTCGCGGTGTTGGATTGGCAGGCCATCGTGATCTGCCCCGTGCAGAACGACATGTTGGCATCCTCCATGCACATGGCGACCTTAGAGAGACTGCCTAGCACGCGCTGCAGACCGGCCACAAAGTCCATATCGGCGCCAAGCCAATTAATCGCGCCGTCCTTGTCGAACACGAACCGCAGTGCGCCTGGTACGCGGATCGCGCTCCCTACCAGTGCCTGGATCGCTGTTTCGTCGTGGTGGAGGCGAGGACAGAGCGACACCACGCCCTCGCGTCGCGCGTGGATCGTGAGCACGACGCGGACAGCGACGACGGTCATCCCCTCTCTTGTCGAGAACACGTCCACGCCGTCCACCGTGTACTGCGTGCGGTGGAAGAAACGCCCGTACAGCCGCCACTGGTAGAGCAGCTCGTCGATGCCCTGGTAGTCGGGACCACCCACGTTGTCGATCATCACGGACCGCAGAAACTGCTCTTGCTCGTGATCGTGGCGTAGCCCAAACTCGAATTGCCGCATGTATTCGCTCGCGACCAGTGGCGGCGCTGAGCCCACGAGGCGACGCGGCGGCGAGACAACCGCATGGCGAGTGAGCAGCGCGTGCCGCGTCCTCTCGAGCCGCGCGATCTGGTCGGCAAGTGCACGCACCTCGCCCTCGAGCCCGTCGGTGAGTTGCTTCTGGCGAGAGCGGTGGCGTCGCTGGTGGAGCTTGTACTGGAGTCGACGGCGTTGGAGCTTCTCGTCCCGCGTGAGCGTGTGCGTCGGGCGCAGCAGCAGCGCCGTCTCGGTGGCGTCGACGTCGTCCATGGAGAGCGTCGAGAGAAAGTCTGTCTTGCCGGGGGAGCGATAGGGGGAACGAATGAATTGCCGAGTGTCGCTTGGCGAGTGGACAGAAGAACAGCGACCAGTTCGCGGCGGGATGGCATGGAATACAGAAAGGCTTGAAACTGGACGGGGTGAACATTCTTGATTCGTTGTGGTGTGGCCACACTCACGCATCAATTAATCCTCTGATTAGTGACATCCTGCGGGAAAGGGCAAGCTGGATGATCCCATGCACCTCCTGTTTAGTGACACAGATGGCCCACGTTGAAGTGCTTCGGCTGGTTTCTGATCGTGTGTTGCGTTTGTCTCCTTCGAAGCGAAGTGCTGGTGTTCAAACTGCTTCTTCTTCTTCTTCTTACTTGGGGGGGCGAGTGGCGGCACTACATACTAACCTATGGAACCACCCGCCGAGACGTACGCTGCACTACAACTACACCTAAAACTAAATATCAACAGACCTATAATATAATTCCTTGGTCTTCTCTCCACACGGCAGAACCCACCCACCGGACGCGCTCCACTTGCGCTCGCTTGCGTCACATATTCATCCATCCACACACACACACCAACCTGCGAGTCGTCATCGTCAGTAGTACGAGTCCTTCATGAGCTCGAGCACGACGCTGAGTTCCTCGCCCGTGAATTCCGCTGCCGGGTTGATCGGTGGTGGAACCGAAAACTTCATGCCGTCATGGTCATGGTGGGACGGCGGTGGCGGACGCAAGATGTGGTGGTGCGCGGGGGAGGCGTGCGGGTGCGGCTGGTGGTCGTACTGGCCTCCATCGTTATCGCTCTTGAACGCGCTATCTTCGTGGCGCAGCGTGTGGCCGAACATCCCTGAGCGAATCGACGGTGCGCCGTAGGACGAGCTCTCGGAACTGATGGCTAGTGTCGAGCTCGAGTCGTAGATGGATGACAAGTTTGAGCTTCCACGAGAGGACGCGTAGTGAGAGCCCGATGCATCAGCCGGGGGAAAGCTCGTCGAGGGCAGCGTGTACCCACTCGAGCTCTTGTTTGCTCGGCGGTGGTGGTCGGCACTGCCGTAAAAGTGGTCCGACTCTTGGCTCTTGTTTTTGGTCTCACGAGCAAGTCCGCTCAGCGATCCGAAGCTGTTTTCGTAGCTGTACTGTGCGCTACTGCTGCTGCTCGCGCTGCTGCTCGTCGCGGTGGTGCTGCCGCTGTGCTTGCGGGATTGTGACGACGAAGGGGGCGGGAGCGCTGATTGTTTACCATACCCGTACATGTAACCGTTACTCGAATATCCTTCGCTCGATTGGTCTCCATGGTCGACGGCACCAGTCGCCGTAGCGATCGCGGCAGCTGCGGCTGCCGACACCGCCTCGAGACCAGCACCGACGATGATGTTGTGTTGGAGCTTTTGGTGGGCGGCAAATTCCTTGTAGTTGTCGCAGCTCCACGAGCAGTTGAGGCCCACGCAGCGAAACACATTCTGGCCCTCGGGAAAGTGGATGCGCATATGGCGCTTGAGCTTGGTGCTCGTGTTGAACTTCTTGCCGCAGGTCGCGAAAATGCACGGGTACGGCCGTTCGCCGCTGTGGATCCGCTTGTGGCGACTGAGGTTCCCGGACGTGTTGAAACGCTGCGTGCAGCCTTCAAAATCGCACGCGTACGGCTTGGTACCCGTGTGGATGCGCATGTGGCGTCGCAGTGCGAACGAGCGAGGAAATTGCTTGCCGCAGTTGGGTTCATGGCAAATGAAAATCTCTTTCTTGGTCTTCTTGCGCTTCGAGGTCGCGGGCGTCGGCGTCACCGTCGAACCGAGTGGTGGCAGGTCGTCGCCGGGCGCGTTCGAGCCGATGATCACGTCTCGCCACGTGCTGCTGCTCATCTCGCTGCTGGAGGAGACGTCGTGGAGACCGTTGCTTGAGGGTGCGTGCCAGAGCACGGACGAGGCCTTGTGGGCGAGCAGCGGCGAGGCCGTGGTCGCGTAGTTGGTAAAGGACGCAGTCTCGGGGCTGCGTGGACCGTCGCGCGGGTCGTCGTCCTGCTGGTCGTCGTCGTCGGCGTCCGCGGCGCTGTCGTCCTCGTCGCTCTCGCTCCGACGTGCCGGGTCGAAGGAGGTGTTGATACTGGGGGGGCGGCTTCCCATCCCCCGCTCCTCCCGCTTCTTCAGTCGGGCCTGGCCAGCAGCTGCCGGCTTGGCACCACTTTCGAGACCGCTCGAGTGCAGGCGCATCATGGGGCGAGTCACTCCCGAAGGGGTCGGCGTGATGGGGAAACTTGGCGAATGGGGAAAAAGGACCGGGCGAGAACGGACGGACCTGCACTTGAGAGCACGTGGGCGCATGTTCCAACCAGCTCAACAAATCCATGAAAATAGGGAGGGCAAAAGAACAAGAAGAGGGCGGCCCCAAGGGGATTTGTGCCGACATATTTTGTTCTTTTATGTTGCGTTCTCTCTCTCTCAGTCAGCGGACGACGACCAGGGGAATCCACTGAAGCGAAAAACGCGGCTGCCGGAACGAACACGCGTGCCCATCTCCTTGGTGCAGGCGCGGGGCGCGGGATTCTTGGTTGTTTGTGGAAGCAGCCTAAAAAATAAACAAAAAAAAGTGGGGACCCGGATGCCAACTGACCTCTGAGAAGGGGAACAACCCACAGAAATCCAAAATCCCAAGACAAACAGAAGGCACATTTTGCTCTGAGAAGTAGAAGTTCGAGGATTCGATGGGCGAACAAATCGGGAGGTGATCCCACAGCGTCGATAACATAAAAGTTCTCTGACGGTTTCTCAGCGACCTTGGTTGCGTCCCGACTTGTTGATTTCGACACGATTGTTCAAACCAGATGGTGCAGATAGCGCACCATATTTCATATTGTTTTAACGTCGAGTAGACGGCGATTTACTGTTGGATTATCTGATAAAATCGAACGTTGGGTGCTTTCTCCAAACCATAATTATGTAGCTGATCCATCCGCTTTACGTTAATTCGGAGGGATTGGCGGCACCCCAAAGATCGCGGTGCTCTGAACCGAAACGCTGCCCAGTCAGCCCATCACGAGTAGAGCCGGTCCATCTTAGGCCTCAAGATGCGCGATCAAGCGAGGAGTGGTGTGTGGAGGGAATCCATCGTCACACGATCCACACCCGTGGAGCCACAAAAAGAAGGTTTGGAACGGTCGGTCTCCACACTGGTGACCAGCCGCAGCAAAAGCCAACGGAAAAAAAACCGGGAAAGGGTCCAAGCACGACGAGTCAGTGCCCCCCCCCCCAGTGGAGGCCCCACGTTGAAGCAAGGCGGCCACTCGCCTTGGACTTTACGCTGCTCGTCCTTTTTTGTCCCACATGGCTTAGAAGTCCGTTCCCTTTTGTGAATAGATCGAACTTGCTCTCTCTGCAATGCAAAGTCTGCATTCCGTGTGCGTCTCCGAGCCGAGCAAAAAAAACGAGAGAGAAAAAAAGAAGTCGGTCCGCCCCGGAGGCATGGGGAAAGCTGGCTGACGTCGCCACCAGTTCTCCACTGTCCGCTCTTATGATGTAGTACTTTTGGTAGGGCAGCCGTTGGGACTGCCATTTCTTGTGGCACGGTACCAACGGGTTCACACACAGCGAGTCGCAGTCGCTCTTGTTGCTGACGTGCGATCAACCGTTGACATCTACGGTACGCTCCGTCGTCAGGCGGTCTCCACACTGCCATCACCTCCTCCCCCATCCTCCTTCCACAGTCGCAACCCGTGCGGGGTACAGTACAGCCCTGTCTTCCCACTCGCGAGCGACCGTTTCCCACATTTGCATTCGCGTCAACCAAACGTGAACAAAAAACGAAGAAAACACAAAACCGAGGGACACAGCTCGGTGGGATCCAAGGAGTTCGAATTTACACGAGGTTCTTCTTGCATCATGAACGCTCGTTTGGTTTCCATATGCACGCGCCACGTCAGGCCCACTGTGATGGATGGCCATTTGATGCGTCTAAGGTTGCTGCTAGTCGAGTCTCCACTGGTATGCGAGGTGTCCCGCTCACCTGATTCTTTTCAGCATTCGTCGGCCACACGTTCTCGGTCTCCTTGCTTTGGATCCAGAGGAAGTGCCTCCTCCACTTGAATACCTGCGAATCCTAGCCGGCCATTTTTGCCGGGAGGTGGGAAAGCAAAATCACGCGCAGGGTTGGTCGCATAGCCCGTGGCCATGTCAATGGCCACGCTGGTCGTCCAGATGAGCACCGTGGATTGCGGCGGCGTGTCAAAGGGACTGGCCGGACGATTGCGATTGTCGCTGATGCCAAACACGCCGAGCAGCAGCATGGCCGTGGGGGGCATCTTGGTGAAGCGGCCGTGAGATTGGAGATGTCGCTTTTCAGGTAAGTTGAAAGTGCGATGCAAGTCGTCGTGCAGTCTGGGTCCACGCTGTTCAGCACGTCCTAGTAAGTGGCAAAGATCGTGGCCGCGCCAAGGAAGACGGCGACAGTGAGCACGAACGCGTTCGCGTCGGCTGATCGCTTTACGGCTTTGTCGCTACGAAATACCAACGTGAGGCTCTCGTTTGATCGGCATGGCGTATCCCTTGTAAAGTTTTGTCATGCTTCGATGGTTGTGTACTTCCTTCGGCGAATAGAGCGATCGGACCTGATTGCGGTTGTCGACGCAGAGGGTGAGGTTGATAGGGAGCAGAGGTGAACGGTGAGACCGACTGCTGCGTGCCTCCTCGACACATTAGGAGCACGCATCACATACCAGTACAGTCACACACAAAATTGCTGGCCCACCTGCGGTGGGGGAAGGCGTAGTTCGAAAGAGTATGCGCAAAATTACGAAAAATGCCAGCCTATCCGCTGTTCACCACTTCCTGGTTTTCAACAAAACTGCGAATACAGCTATCGATTGCATTGATTATTTGTTTACTAGCACATTCACGTCGCCTCGCAGCTATCAGACGTGATTGTGAGCCATCGCCTGACCGCGCGGCTGCCAACTGAAGAACGTGGTTCTCGATCACGCCTCCCCACTTGTTATGGCTCATAGGGCCAACCGGGATGTTTCGGCCGCTTCGTGGTTTCGTACGTGAGGCGGTTGGGGTCAATGGCTTGCAGCATGGGGGGACCAGTTGTGGGGCGAGCATCGGCGGATGCAACGCTGTGAGGCGTCAAGCGTCGACAACTCATCTCGCGTGACCGCCGGATCATAGTTTCGTAAGGTGATGGTGGCTCCTCCTACCGGTTGTTGCTATTAATAGGAGAGGATACTGGATGAGCACCATAATCGGCACGAACGACCCACGTGAGTGCATTGAGTTTTCGTGCAGACTGTTCTGACTCGGTACGCTACGCATGCTGGTGCTGCTGTTCTGACTTGGCGTTCTTTGGAAGATGTAGTGACTGCCGTCGTGGCTCGGCGTGCGTACCAAGTTGTCCAGCCTTGACACTCGATGCACGCTACGGCTGCTCGCAAACCGTCCGTCTGAAGCACCTGCACTTTCTCACTGTGGTTGGTACAGTAGTCGTGGACGTCTCAATCGAAGACCGAGAGAAGCTCGTGTCGAACTGTACGTGGAGCGTACAGCGGGCTTTAGCTCGTCAAAGAAATATACACCAATACACCGCACGGGCAGCGCTTGCACACCGTGCCCGAGCAGCCGTGGCGCTGTCGCCATCTGCAACTTCTGGAGTGCGACCCCGTGGCGATCTTGAGTGCTGGTGAGCGGAAATGGAGTGTTGATCCTTCATGAGAGGGGAATGACAAATATTGCTGGCCCACCTGCGGTGGGGGGAGGCGTAGTTCGAATGAGCACGTGCAAAAGGTACATCGGAGGCCGTGAAATCGGAGGCCGACACATCACTGGGACGTAGACGACGCGGCGGCGCGGGAAGTTTGCTGCTGGAAGCGGCGGTGGTGGCCCGGAGGCCGTGACACCGGAGGCCAACGCGGGGCGACACGGCGGTGCTTGAGTTACGCGGCTGGGCGGCGCTGGGGTTCGCGCTGAAGCAGAGGACGCTAGCGACCCCGTGACGATGTTGAGTGCTGGTGAGCGGAAACGGAGTGTTGTCCTTCATGAGAGGGGAATGACCAATTCAGTTGCGTACACGTTGCGTGTATGTTCGAATGATGTTGGGCTAGCAGAACGCATATGTACAACACTGTACTCTGCCCCCCAAACGTAGTTCTTCGATCGAACTACGAATTGTGATCCGATGGAAGCGATGCGGAAGAGTTGCCCTGCCGCTCTCCCGGAAAGAACTCCTAGGTCGTCCCGCGGAGCCTGTCGCACTCGTGGGCCACGGCGTGAACCGAATGTTGCTCGACACAATAGAGGCGATCGCATGCAAAGCCGCATGTACTAAACGTGATCTTCATGCTCACCCTGCACTACTGTAAGATATCTACACGTCGTAGACTCGACAAAGACTCTCTGTTTGTTGGGCTGTCGCTGATCCTCCCCGAACCAGCGGTTCTCGCAGGTGGTCACCACTGCGTGTCGACTGTATGTCGACACTACGTGCCCGTCCGTCGCCACGATAGGACAGTACTGTAGCAGTCGTCGTACGACACCAAGCGATGCTGAGCACACCTCCATTCGGCCGTTGAAATCCTCCCCCAGACTAACAAGGGACAGGTGTCAGCACCAGCTACTCGGCCCAACGATGCGAGGCGACAGGCACCGGTAGATACCCATTGATGGGAATCAACTGATATCGTCGATCGCTGTCACCAATTAATGGCACTGAGCCTAATGACTCGTTTCAGCAGTCGCGCCTCGAAGCGTTCTCGGATCCCAGCCTTACCTCCTTGCTGCCTCTTGCTTCTTCGTAGATGGGGAGTTGCGGTGCACATACTCGTCCTCCTCACTTGGAGCGCCGACGATCTCGTCCCAGCGGATCAGCCGAAGCCGCCGTGTGATAATCAACGCCGCGCCTAGCTCGTGCTGCTCCGGATCCAGCCGGATCTCTTCGAGCAGGTACTTGAGCTTACACCGCTTCATCTGCGAGACGTTAAAGTCCAGCTGCGCGAGCAAATCAAGCGCCCAGATGGCCTGCTGGCCGATCTCGGTCGGCGTGAAGTCGACGACCGCGAGGCTGTCGAGGCTCGTGACTTTCTCGCCGCTTTGGAGGGGCGCCGGCGGTGGCTTTTTGGACTTCTTGGTCTCGCTGGTGTCGTTCGTCGTGTCCATGATCACGGACCACTCGTTGCGCTGGCCGAGCGCCTCGAGCTTGGCCTTGGCAATCGCTGCCTGCTTCTCGCGGAACATCTTCTCGCGC